>ATSW01006266.1:0-13707 GCA_000444245.1 Botryllus schlosseri
GCCCGGAGCCGGAGCCCGGAGCCCGGAGCCCCGGAGCCGTGCATTTTCACCGGAGCTGGAGCCGGAGCCGGAGCTCTACATAAAATTTAGCCGGAGCCGGAGCCGGAGCTGGAGCCCGTTATTTGAGGAGTAGCTCCGGCTCCGACATATTTCATAAGATGCTATTATATATGCAACAACCACATCTGCTGATTTATCATAATTGAACACCAGGCGTGAATTTTAATGCTATGCACACTTGTACAGCAATGGCACGGAGTAAATTGCGTTCTAGTGCAACTATGATGTTGTCGACATTTGACAAGTATTCAGTATGAAGTCACAAGCCGTCACGGCGGCACCTATATGTATTTGTTGCTACATCGAATGTTACTGACGGCTGATGGACTCTAGATTACTATAGATAACTAACCTATTAGTAGATAAGTAATCTATATAGACCAGGAATGGCCAACCTCTTCTGCTAAAGGGGCACATGCAATTGACGAACGAGTGCGCGGTTCAGTAGCCACGCCAAGCGGGTAAAATTTTCTAAGTTTATAAATAAACTAGGTGAGTATTGCGGGTCTATTGTATACCACCCGCTAGGCTCAGTTTGCAAGGACACGACTATTCGGCGTCTGGACACATCGATATCGAAGGTCTCCGATAATATGCGACACTCATTTTGTGCCTACATTTCACCGTCGACTATTTTTATGCGAGCTCAAACGCGAAAAGACTTTCTTCCGTAATTGCAAATAGACTCAATCGGGCAAATTGGGCGTTTTTTCATTTTCAGTATAGGGGGTAGGCTACCAAGCAAGAAATCGTGTGACAATTAAACACGCGAAGCGTGAAGAAAAATTTCGCTACTATTTTAGTTTATTGTAATGTACGACGATTTACTGAAAATGTGACTGGACCCTGGATCTGCCAATGCGTCGGAACTGATATTTTAGTCATCAATATCCCAAGTGTCGCAGCCAGAATTGCAATTTTTGGTTGGCATTGCAAGTTCACAATCTGAGCAATTCATTTTCCGTAATATAATAGGACATTACCTCGCGGGCCTCGCAAAATCCTCTCGCGGGTCACTTTTGCGGCCCACCCCTGATATAGACAGGACCATTCGATAATTTCAGAGCCGGAGCCGGAGCTGGAGCCGGAGCAGTGGTTATAATGCGGCTCCGGAGCTGGAGCCGGAGCTAATGTATAATAAAAGAGAGCTCCGGAGCCGGAGCTGGAGCAGTTTAAATTTACGGCTGCTCCAAAGCCCTGCTTTAAACTAGGGCCACTTACCGTATCTACCGCATTGCGGATTGCACACGCAAAAGCCGGTGTTGGTCTGTGTTATTGTTATCTATGTTTCATACTGACATACGTGATGAGATGATGATCTCGTGAAACAGTGTACAAAGGCCCAATGCGGCCGGCGATATGGTTTGTGATTTTGGAAGAACGCAATAAAGCATTGTGAAATGCTGGAATTGATTTCAGTATTAAATTAGTGTAGTTGTTTCAGAATAAGCTATTCGCCTGTACCCAACAACACTATTCCTCCCTCGCTGAAAAGACTTCGGCCATGGAAACATCGAGGGATAGTAAGCTGATATGAGCATATTGCTTTTACCAAGACCGAGGCGCATAGAAAACGGCCTAGGAATTTCCAACAAGATCAATATGTAGGATGAGATAGTCTTTCAGCTAGTAACATGTCTGCCTATCCCCAATATCGATTCGTTAGTCACTGAAAAGCCTGGTCAGGTATCGTTCGCAGCTCATATAGTTCAAAATGAAATGAAGTCAATGATCATGATATTTCGTGTTTTATATGTACTTCCTTAATGGAATATTACTCCTTTTGTGGTAACCATGCCAATCGCCCATGTTAGTGGGCATGGCGTTGTACTAATGTAAAGTTTTGTCTCAATAGTGCATGATTGCGGCCCGCGGCCTCTCGAAATTTGGAAACTGACCCGCGACCCGTTTTGAGTTGGCGACCCCTGCAGTTTTCCTGCATGGCTGAAAATTCGTTCCGGTGTAGCTAATGTTTGCAGTGATGCCTACGAGTTCTTGAGCAAATGCTTTAAGATGAGGAATACGGATTTTTCTTGTCCAGTAACTCAAAACATCACAGTCCATGCTCTCACGATCTGCCTCGATCTCTTTCCACCTCGTTCTCGAATATATTTTCTTAGGTTAGATCTAAAGCAATCATCCTCTTTTTTCTTGATGTAGTTAACGGCATGAAAGTGAACAAGCCTGTGTTAACTATCTCTTTTTTTCGCTGCTGGTCTGTTTGTGATCGAAACTGGAATGTTGTTCGCAGACTACAAGCTTATATGCCAGCGTGCTGGCTATTATTCGTCACAATAACTACTATGATTCGATGGCGGCTTGGCACTGGATTTCCCTGTGTTAGAGGGATATTCTTGTTCACTCGTTGCAAAATGCTGCGGACAACGAGGCATTTTTAGGAAAACAATAAATTAGATTAGAACTAAAGTTAAAGCATCGAAACAACTGACAAATTAGATTAGAATTAGAATTAGAGCATATGAATATTTGACAAATTAGATTAGAATTAGAATTGGACCATAGAAACATTTCACAAATTAGATTAGAATTATAGATTAATGGCATTTCGCTCTAATTTAGTGAAATTAGACGACTAGAATTTTTTAGTCGTCCAAGTCTGCGAGCGCGGTCTCAGCACATTAAAACGCATCGAGACTTTTTTTAGAATCGAGATGAGTAAAGATAGGCTCGATACGTTAAATGTGCTCACGATTCTCAACGCTGTCATTCTGGTTATTCCAAATTTCAATGCACTCGTATTCGAACATTTTGCAAGTACGAAATCACGCCGCGCGCAGCAAGAGGCCTACTGATATAAACGTTATAATATACAGGTATTACCTGCTGTACTTCATATTTTATTCCGAATAATTTGAAATACGCCTATAGTTAGCCAGGCCTAGGGTTGCATTTAAAACAAGCAATGTTTTAAATAAAGGCATTTAAAAAAATTGTGTTTTTTCAAGTTGTAAAATCATGCCATACTTGGGTAAATACTTTCCCAAAAACATGTTGTATGAGCCTACGGACAGTTACCACCCGATACAGCCGACGTATACAATATGGGATGGTAGGAACCCTCAAAATAGTCGGTTCAATGGCTATAGTACGTATAGATATTTTGTCAAAGGAGTTGTATTTACCCTATATTTTCAATTGTCAATGTCAATCCACTATGACGTCACAATTGAATATTCGTGACGTCGTGGCTTAAAAAAATCAATAAAAACATGTTTCAAACAAGGGCCTTACTGTTTTAAGAATATTTGTTTCAAATTGATTTTTGTTTTTAAGGCAACCCTAGTTCTATCAATACCACATACTTTGCACAGTTGTGAATCTCTGCATCCATCTTGCGCAGATGGTACTTTGGTCGTATTGAATGAATCATACATATTTTACACTGTTCAGGATGCGTTGGTGTTACGTATAGGCAAAATGAAGCAAACGCAGGCCTACATCTTAATTTAGCGATTATCAGATGAAGCAGCAGGACGAGTGGAAAGTGAGTAGATGATAACCATTTGAAAATCAATTCATTGATGGAATTGTGTACGTTCACGAATAATCAGGATAGATGCGGCGTGCGGCACACACTAGCTAGTTTCTAAGGCGGAAATTGGACGCAGTGCGAGGCTGCCAGATACTAGGAAAAGCATGTCAGTTGATTTTTCTTACATTAGTCGATATTTTGAGAAATGTTGTGGTTTATTGATGTCTTGTTTTAGTGTTATTAGTGATAGTGGCGAAAAGTCGAGGGGAAAAAAGTTCATTCTTAGAGAGAATGGTATTCCCAATATGCAAAACCAATAAATCCTCTCACGTCTGCTGTATGCCATTATTCTGCATGATGCACATCCTTGAGCGCAATCTTTGAAAGACTGACGGGTGATAAGCACCTACAATCCTACATTTTTGTTCAATGAACAACGAACTACAACAATCTCTTATATGCAGTGGTTAGTCTTTATGATAGATCCAGTTACATGTGCTTATATGGTATGACTCCGATACGCATTTCGAATGGACAATATGTTGACCTCAATTAAATGTTTTCTTATGTGGATCAGTACCGTCCGTGAATCAGACATTGGTTAATCGTGATCGATTACGACGATTACAGCATAATCGACGTAATCGTAGTTGCAATCAATAACATTTGAAAAAAAATTTAGAAGTAACCGTAATCTTAATCGAATATTTCACATATACAATCGATTTCTTGTAAAAGAACGATTATTTTTACTTGAAAAGGACTATTATGACATGATTCATGAACAAGAAATAGTGGGATATTATATCAGGTTATTGATCGAAGAATCGTCGGATTACCAAACTCAACTGCTCATTATTTCATCACAAGTACTATACCTTTGCCCGTCATATGCGCAACGAATTATCCACAAGTAGTAAATTGATAATATGGACTGTTTTAGGTTATTATACTCGAAAGAACCACCGCTATGCCGTATGTCAGGTTATCAATACACAAGACTGCACTACCCCTCAGGCGGAGGATAACAGTCAACACGCTGTCTATAGTATCAAATAGTAACGTAATTATTGGTGTTTTGTTATGTTGTTGCTGCTTGGCGAGGAGAGGATGTATAGCTATGTACAGCGGAAATATATTTGTAATTTTCTGCTCGTCAAATAATACGTGATTATCTTCACATTGATACATTAAATACCAACCGCAGCTCATATAAATCATAATCGAGTTGTTCTTTGCCCTCACTTGTGGCGGAAGCTCTATCTGTATTAAGTGGGTGGTAAGATAGGCACACGTATGCTCAAATACGAGAAGCAACAATCGTTACAGCAGAATTTTATACCCATTTCATCCAGTGACATGTGGTGAGTTTCAAGGTTGGTGAGGCAGATTTACACATTAGTAATATCCACCCGCAGGCTACGCAACAAGGTGTTATATAAATACATATCAAAAGTTGAAGGTATAGCTAAGGACGGAAAATACATAACAGATATATCAGGAAGGGAATGCATTTGCTTTGCACTACATGTTGGCAACTACCCTTTTCATACTGCGCCGTCGGTTTGCGAAGTCGAGAGAGCATTGTATAACTAGGCTCGGATTGCGGGATTGTTAGCTAACAGTAGGTGAGGCAAATCCATTTGTGCCACTTCTGGTCCTTGTTTCTCTGCGCTGTCATTGTACGTAACAATGCCCAATTTCACATTCCCTGTCGGTTTTGAGGGGATCTGGTGACCTGAAGTCAATAATATTTAGATTTCAGGAATCAGTGCGACAATACCATTCGACAAATTTGGATCTGTTTATGATGAAATGCGCTATCACAGGTGAGGCTTGGCCAGTCTGTGCCTCACCTTTTCTATATTTTTTGAAAAAATAAATAAATAATTCGGTGATTTTAAAATGTTTCAAAATTAGTCATTCATGAACAATTGAACATCGGTGGAAAATACACATATAACTGTGCTGCGTTAATTTTGAGGTTACTAAAGTATTGACGGTTCTTAGTGAATCCAAAACTGTTATCCGTTTTCTTCAATCAGGTCCAGTTGTTTGGCAAATTGCATTTGAATTTTTGGAAACTTCAGTTTTCAGCGTTATGCGATTGAGGTTTGTTTTTGATATTTCTTTTGAAACTTCTTCAGAATAGCCAACACAAATGAAAAATATTTGGTAACTTGAAAAATGATTTCAATACTTCTTGGGTCACAGGCCGGTTATACACTAAACATCCATTTCTATGTCTGTTGAACTCGATGGCTGATGATCACAACTACAAACAAATTAGCTGGCCGCACAGAACAAGTTTTTCACCAGATTTTGAAACTGTCAAATCTGCTTTCTTAGTTGATACGCAGAATATTCTTTTGCCACCTCTCCACATTAAACTTGGTCTCCTAAGACACTCTACCTGGGCACTTGATAAAGATGGCCGAACCTTCAAGTTCCATGAGATTAAATTTCCCCGCAGATTACCGTTGGTGCTTAAAAAGAAATCAACATAAATCCAAACACGGAAGAAAATCTTTTGAAGCGACATTTTTGTCATCATGAATCATTTGTATCTTATATTGTTATTGTATTTATCGTCGGAATATAATCATGTTCCGCACAACGCTCTCTTCGTTAAGCTATTTTGAACACTTCGTTTTCATTTCACACTTCACACATTGATATTGGCAAGGATTTCGCATTTAAAACACATTTGTGATGGTACCTGTTTACGTGTCTATAGTGTAACGTATTAACTTCTACCTTCTTCTGTTTTGTTGAGTACCATTGAACAAAATTACGATTTCTTGGTTAGTTGTAAGTGACTTTTTTTCAACTGTGTCACTATATTTTTTCAGTATTTCAAACGGCTGTCATTGCAAAATCCTTGAATTCAAATAAAAATACCATCTGGCAAAAATTGTCAGCATTCATGACCAATTGAGCTACCACAGAAATTGGTTTCTTTGTGTACAATAATGACCAAAGCTAGCATAATCGAATATGTGAAGTAGAAAAAACCTGGCCCGATTAAAAAAAAAAACTGGTTGCATTTCTGAATTCAGCGCAAAAAATTGATTCAGAAACAGTTAAAATATCTTTGACCTTTGAAAAACGCAGCACAGTGTAATTATTATTGGTGTTGCAATCATTGAAAGTGAGTACGACGACGCACTGCCTCACTTGCCCCCCCCTGGCCGCACGTAACTGACTTTATCGAATTCTCATATGGCCCTAACGGGCACCAATCGCTTTTCTCTATTCTGAACTCAATATTTCAACCGCTAATCCGCTAATACACCGTCTTTAGTGCTGGACACAGTGATTTGAGTCGACGAATCTGAATGAGCATTAAATCTAATAATTACAGTCGAGTGGAGGGAGATGATATTGTCGATTACTAGAATTATTTTCCATCGTGGAAAGCTGCAAAGCTGGATTGGTCGTACAGCAGCTGACGAAACATGCAGCACGAGACTACGCGCGTTAGTGGAACTGACATTGTCTGTGAAGCAGCGACCAACCCACGTCATTGTCAGAAACACTATAAAAAATAGATATGACAGGAAAATACCAAATTATACCAGCGCGTCGAGAACATGTACAGCAGCCTACATATGCACAGAAACAGCGATTAGGTTCACATTCAACTACAATATTTCACTCCGAGTCGCGAGTCAAACCACATTTCTGAAATACCAAATCAAGTAAAGTAAAGTCATTTTTGACACGTGGCTCGAGCCCAGTGAAGTCATTTAAAAAAAGTTCTGTATTCGATGTCAATACCATGATTACTAAGCAACAACAGCACCTGAACGATACGTTTAACCATAGTGTCCTATATGGTGTGGACACAAGCAAATCTCACGGCTCAGTGAAATTGGTCTACGTCACACTTTCCATTTGGTCAAAGGCCACTTTACGGCCCTTTTTGACCGGCTTGCCGAGCGCTAAATTCGATAAAACGGGTATCATTGGAAAGCTGCTGCTGTACTGATTACGTAAATATGAATTATGTTCTTCTCAGGGTCCTGGAACCCCCCAAAACCAACTTCGAATTTTGCATTGTGATCGAGTTTTGACATTGTGACGCAGCAATTATGTTCGGGAAAACGAGAGTGAATCTAAGAAGAAAGAGCCAGGCAGCATTTTTGCGTCACAATTCAAAACTCGATTACAATGTGTCCACACCATATAGCACACTATGGTTTAACAGACAGAAATTACATCATCGCTTACTTGAGGCCATACAGAATGTTTAATCGTATTGAATTTCATTACGCAGGAGCATGGACTCTCGCTACTGATGACAGTAACACGGAAAGCTCTTAATGAAGGAATGAAGTATGTTAAGGTATAGCTGATGCAATCCTAGACGGGTTGCTGTTATTATAAACATGAACACTAAAGTAAAATAAATACCTACATAAACATGAAGTTAATATCAGGGAATGGAACACCACAGTAAATCCAGCCTTGACTATTCTGCCAAATATCTTGTGATGACTCTTCGCATTGCTGTTCAATCGCAATATTTCGCATGTCACCTTCTCAACCAATGCGATAGCTGTTGTTTAGTTTATTTGGTAATGCATCTTAACTTCTAGTTTTGCATGAACAGATATGGTTTATAAGAAAGGTCATAGCGAGAAAATATAGGTATGAAGAAAGGGATTACCTCGGAAAGAATTTCTACACGGTGTTTGGTCTTAGCTGGTATCGCCTTTGTGCTGGTGGTCATATTTTACTTTTACACCTATCCCGTGCGACCTGCACTTCGTCCATACAAACCTCATTTACTGTGCGAAAGAGTCATGACGAATCTCACAAACGGAAAATGGGTTCATTGGTCGAAATTCATCACTGATCCCCATTCCGAAGAGTACAAGAGACTGAGCTTGGAAGAGAGAGAGTTCGACAATCGTATGAATGAGTTCCGAATACAAAGAGGAATTCACACAAAGTTATGGCGGGATGACACGAAATGTGGGTTAAAAAAGTAAGGTGCCAACTGGTCGATTAAAATCTCAAAATAATCGTATGACATAATTTTAATATGAAGGTACTATTATTATAAATGAATAAAGTTGTAATCAACCATTCTGAGGTCATATGTGCTGACAATGCCTTAATATAACTCCGTGACTTGTCGTAATTGTTACAAAATTGTTGCCTCTCTTTACCCAGCCTATACCAAATACTCTATTATTCTATGTTATGCAGAAGTTACCCACCCATGGGGTGATTGATGAATAACCTGCTTGACGCCAGTGCCAATTAAAAATAATGTTGTGGAAGGTTCATACGTCAGGTATATCACTGACGCTAAATGTTATTTTAAAAGTTTTCAGGCAATTTTGAAATGATTTTATCATAAATGTTTAAACCTCAATAACAAAATATTTTGTATGTCAGGTAGGATTGTTTAAAAAACCTTTTTGCCAATTTTAACGATTTCTCTCATTAAATTATTGCCTGAAAACGCGGCGCCAATCTGGCAAGATTCCAATCGGCAGAAGCCGTGTCATAAAAAAATTGAAATTTCGGCCATTTTTCAAATCAACAGTATTAACAAATGAACACGTCATTTGACGCGACTTCTACTGAAGGGAATCCAGAGAAATCTTCTGTACAGCCTTTTCACGGCATCCTAGCAATTTAATTCGTGAAACCGCGCAGTTCAAAAAAATACGCTTCTTGAACAACACTTATATTGGAAGAACAATGCCATTCACGAAGCAGATAAGTAGATAGCAGATAATATTCTTAGTAGCCACCCGGAGGTTAACTGGTCACACTATACGCCCATAGTAACTCGCCTCTTTAGCCGGTTTGAGACTAACTCATGTATCTTTGACTAGCTGTTGGAGGTTTATCAAGCAGGATTGTAACCAAGTCACAAGGCTCCGAGTCACAAGTCAATCTCCCTTTTATAGCTTTGACTCGAGTCAAGTCGAGTCCTTTTTAGGGCTGGGCAAAATCGAGTACCTGAGTGATTCGATTCTGAATCACTTATTATGCTTCGAGTCGAGTCGATTATTCGAGTATCACTCATTATGAGGTCACAACAGAATGTACTATGTCAAAGTTCAAATATGTACCTTTTATGCCACCACAAAAAGCATAATGCCTGTTTTCATCACATTAAAGATACTTTGGTATTTTTTCGACCATACCGATTTCATTGCACTTATTAACAATGCTGTGGGATGATAAAGACTTTGGAAATGTGTTATTTACAGTAACGTTCGTAGCTTTGTACTATGTGTCGTATGCTTCGACATGGCCAATCAAGGTTCCAAGGCTACCTCAGTGGAAAATAGTATCAAAACTATAACATCGTTGGTAAATTACCTTTCAGTTGCGAGGAGCGTATAATTTCAGTACTCGAAAAAAATCGTGTTTTACTACTCGACTTAAATCATTAGAATTTATACTCGATTCAGATTCGAGTACTCGAATCATTGTGCCCAGCTCTAGTCATTTTCAATTCACCACCGAGTCGAGTCCGAGTCCAAGTCGTTGTATTGACTACTCAGTTTCCAGTTAAAGTCTTGCTAAACCCATTTTTATAACTCTGTTTAGTGATATCAAATGGTTCGCATTTATAATATACTAATTTTCCTCACTTTTAGCAGTTTCTAGTCGCATTTTCAAGTACCAGAAACTATTCTTCGAAATTACAATAAAATAGTGTTATTGGCCGTCTGAGTTTCGAGTCATATGACTTGGCTCGAGTCATGCAAGTCGAGTCCATACACAAATGGAATCGAGTCGAGTCATTTCGGTATTTCGAGAAATGACTCGAGTCAAGTCGGGTCATCAGAAAATCGTGACTCGAGTCATTACAACCTGTTATCAAGACTCCTCATCTCACTCCGATCCGTGCAAGATCTCTCTTACAAAAGCTTGGATTGAAAATGCTTCATGTCGGGAATCACAAACAAGAATATCGACCGTTGAAAAACCCTGAATACATTGAGAATAGTTGAAGCATATTCCGGACGCGGGTTCGAAAATTATGCGGCCTCTGCGAATTGGTTGATGAGGTGGTTGAGTTTATCGTTATTTCACCGTGTTCTCAAAGAGCAACGCGCTGATTTTTTATTACAAATGAGTGTATGAGTTTTATTAACCGCATCTAATTGATTATACTCTAGCCATATCTGTGCACAATTTATCATTGAGCAACATTAAAAAATCGTTGAGGCCGTTGGGATACTCAACTATTCGTTTTAAACGCTATTGGATTAACCTGTTGTACCTGATTCTGAATCGACGATGATCTCATGATAGTAAAATACACCGAGTTGTTTCAGAATGACCCACGTCAATTGTTATTTTATGAAGCCGCGTTCTTTTATGCAGCAAGCAAACGAAGCCTAAAGGTAACGCGTGGGGCGGAAGCGTAGGATCTTGGTGTGATGCTAAAAGCGATCGGCCTTGCTGCAGTGATGAAGACGACGGTACTTGCGGAATGGAATGCGACTGTCAAAAGTGAGAACAATCGACCCGATCATACATTATACTCTCAGGGAAAAGAGTGCACATTCACACCGTATACCATCCGTGATATACGGGTGTGAATAAACTAGGGTTGCCATACGTTCGGAATTTCCCGGACATGTCCGGAATTTCACTGTTAAAACTGCGTCCGGGAGGAATTTCTAAAATATGCCTAAATGTCCGGAATTTTGAAGTAAGCTCATAAATATTTCCCAAATCCACATAAATAACATTAATTTTGGGCAGATTTATGCTACATGCAATTTTTGTTCGCGCTGCGGGCGATTTAGTATTTCATTGATTGGTTTTTAATGTGGGGACTACAACCCTCGCAAAATCTGCGATCAAAAATAAATAAAAATCACATTCATTTACAGAATTAAGTCTAATTGTAATCACAATTACAAGATAACGGTATATATTTGTATAGTCGGTTTAGGTCGTTTGGATGCTTTATTCAAAGATAGTGGTTCTAAACCTGGGGTAGTTCGCCTTTATTCAGGGGTGCGCGAAGATGTTGAACGTAATCAGCTTCCAAAATGGGCCGTGAGTAAGTCTGGGAAAATGTGCTAACCTTTAATTAGTAATCAGCTTATCAAATTATGGGCTGCATGTGTAACGGAACATTTTGGAATTGGAAATGGAGTCACGACCATGAAAGGTTGGAAACCACCGGGTGTGCGGTGCTTATATAGCTCAGTGGTGCAGTGCGCATCGGCATTAGGCTGATAAATAATCTTATCGGTGTGACATGAACATGATTTAACGATGTACAATTACACTCCATGCATTTTCGAAGTCATCATCCTCCACCAGCTTTACCGCTAACTCTGATCTTGTCGGCGGAGAGAGGATCAAATTATATAGTAATATATGGAGGAACCAATATGATTGACATAATTCATTCAAACCATTTAACGACCAGATGCATATAGAAACCAGATGCATATAGTAAGCCCCCAGAAGTTGCATCGATTACCCTGCGATGGGCCCAAGATCAGTGTTTGCTTGGGTGGGAGGGGCTGAAAAAATGTGGCTTCCGCCCTGGCTACAACTTACAACACGCCACCACACTCTTCTGAACCGGATCGTGACTACCTCTAGTCCAGCGGTTCTCAAACTTTTTAAGACACGCCCCCACTTTGATACTGAAAAATTTCGCGCGCCCCTTATTGTGATATCACAAAATATTAAAGTGAGAAATCAGAATGCCAGCAATCCCAACGGATAGTTTGATGGCACTGAATGTTATGGCTATTGATGAGAGAATTCTCAAATATGAAATTTTGACAAGATAGAGCAATGAGATGGACGTAAATCGGGCGCAGCGCGAAAACTTTTTCAGTTAGCTGCGGCTTCGTGTCCCCTTCATATGCTTTCACGCCCCCCCCCCGTTTGAGAACCACTGCTCTAGTGAATAGACAAAGCTTTACTGGTGTGACGTCATGTTGATCGACAATCTACTCACACCTAATTTTAAAATCCGCTAGTGGGCGTAGTAGAATTTGTGTTTACAAATATGGTAACCCAAGAATAAACACCAATGACACACCAAACCAGAACTTGCCTCACACTTACACCACGGTATAAATCAACCACAACATTTTAATTAGAATTATGCTCGCACCTAAGGGGCGTAGGATTTAACCGTGATATAATTCTGAGTTAGGTCATGTTGTCGTGTACCACCTTCACGGTGTGTGGTGTGTTTATTTAAGAGTAGATTGGGTTATCTAATCCAAAATATGCAGGCATGTTGGCAATTTCAGGTCAGCAACTAGAATTGTGCATATCTATCAAGTACCCGGGAATTCATACTGATACAGGATTAACCTGGCACGACCATATTACCAATGTATGTGCAGAAGTTTCACGCAATATTTGCGTATTATGGAAGCTTAACGAAATGATTCCAGAGTCACTGCTTCGAGCCCCTTTATTTTTCACTCATACATTCCCACCTATGAAGAACGATATCTTGGACATCCGCCGTACCTGAGAAAAGGCCACAAGGGAAGTTTGAAAAACTAGAGATGCCGCATAACAGCAGTCAACAAGATGGACGCGTTTGTACTGAATTAAAAGTGACGATAAAGCTGGCACGAACGTTGAGGTCATTGACGATTGTTACTGCATAGATCGTGATTTTTTCATCTGAATCACTCATCTTGTGTTAAACCGAACGGAGTACTGTTTATTAGGTCAACATCTAGCAATATGACTTGCGAACCTATGTTTGCATTGGGCGAAGAATTTTCCGAATTAACGGCATTTTGGTGCAAATTTTCTTTTTCTTCGTTCTCGAGCATTTAGGTCAAATAAAGCGGTTTTCCGGGTTATCCGGTGTTCGAATTTAGCGGATTCTATTGTATCTTGTGACTTAATCGGTTGGCGACCTCTCTTTATAGAGCATTCTGGTACCTATTTGATATCGGCGCTCAATTCTCAGGTGCATCGATATGCGAGAAATCCTTCACGCGGAGTACGCCAGATGGGTTCCTTCCGATGAAAGATGCCAATGGCGAAACTATACCGCAAAGGAGGCTTGCGATGTCATTGGTAGATTTTTTGAAGTCCACGTCATCGGTGATTCATTCGTCCGCAAAATGGCAAGGGTCATGATATCGATGCTACGCAACGACCGCAACCGGGCC
>ATSW01006267.1:0-16315 GCA_000444245.1 Botryllus schlosseri
GGTCTGGGGGGCGAAGCCCCCCAGAAGTTCGGCATATAACCCTATGGGGGGTCCAAGACCAAAGTTTTTTTGGGGGGCTGACGAAGTGCTGTTACGGCCCTGGTTCCAGTCCAAGTCATTGTGTTGACTGCTCAGTTTCCAGGTAAAAAGTCTTGTTAAACCCACTTTTGTAACGCTGTTTGGTGATATCAAATGGTTCACATTATGAGATAGGCCTACTTATTTTTCTCACTTTTAGCAGTTTTTGATCGCATTTTCAAGTACTCGTACCAATAGACGAAATACCAATAGGGTGACTACGTTACTATTCGTCGAAATTTCAATGAAATGTCGTTCTTGGCCGTCTGAGTATCGAGTCATATGATTTGATTCGAGTCATCCGCAATGACTCGAGTCCAAGTCGAGTCAATATACAGATTGACTCGAGTCGAGTCATTTCCGTACTTTGAGAAAATGACTCGAGTCAAGTCGAGTCATCAGAAAATCGTGTCTCGAGTCATTACAATCCTGGAAATGCACTACATGTAGGTAGTCAGCGAAGGATGCTTATTCAACCAATTATTGAAGTTGATATCGTTGTCTGATGTAAAAAATCTAGCAGGCATACGGGTTCGATCTTGACTTCATATCTTATAATTGTATCATAAAAACCAAATCCGTGCGATTGCGGTGTTGGCTACTGCTGTATAACTTGTTAATGGAGTAGGCTAATATCGGTTGCAATTATAAAAACCCGTTTTACACTCTGCTCATTATCAACGTATTACTTAGACGTCGAATATATTGTCCGGTCTGGCCTAGACCGTTAAGGCGTAAGATTATACTCCCATGCAAGTCCTCGTCGACATTGTTGGCAAAGAGACGGACGATATTGATTGTATGGGATTATTATATCATTTGATTGCCCCAGTTGATACATTTGGCGACGTATAAAACGTCAATATGTACTTCAGCATGTGGCATTATGTGTTCCGAGTCGTCGCTAGGTATTGTGTACATTAATATAGGCTATCACTTCACTGGAATTTAGGGTTGGAATTAGCAATATGACGTCACGTGACGTCATGAGGTTCATGTTCGCGTTCACGCAGAACCTTTTAAAAACGTTCGCGTTCACACGAACCTGAACCTTTCAGAGGTTCACACCATCCCTTGAGCAACCATTCATTGAACACTGCTCAGGTCGGCATGTCACAAATAAATTAACCGCAAACAAAGTGATTACAGCTTACATTGGCGTAGTAATATATCTATAATCAGTATATTTCTGTTCTCTGGAGCGCTCAATGCTAATACTCACCTTTAACAAACCTCTTGTATTATTGAGATCGGACTGATATATAGTTTATACATTTATATTACTCGTCAACGATTGGTGCAGGCTTAAATTGTATCGTATTGATGTTTAGGTGGATTGCGCATTGTTTCATATCAATTTCCTTCTACTTTTCCAGACTTCATATTCTGTTATCTATTAAGCTGGCATTTACCACCGACATAGTTCATCTGTTCTCAGTATATGTGAGTCATACAACTACCTGTTGAAGGCAGGGCCGTAACAGCACTTCGTCAGGCCCCCCCCAAAACTTTGGTCGTGGGCCCCCCATGGGGTTATAGACCGAACTTCTGGGAGGCTTCGCCCCCCAGACCCCCCTCCGGCGATACCCTGTTTACGCTATTTTTCATATGCGTAAGGAGTTTATTTAGTGAATCAGCTTTTGTCGCCTAAGCGCGCGACGCGCGGGAAATTTCTAGAATTCATGACTGAATCGGTCAGTATGATCGGGAATTGCATATAGATTGTTATCAATCTTTATCTTCTCTCTGCTCACGAAATCAGATTTGCCGGTAGAGCTGAGTGTGGTGTGTTTGAAAAGGTAGGACCAGTCAATAATAATTAAACATCTTCGGGCGTATACCCGTTGGCAGGAACGAAACAGCACCTCGTCAGGCCCCCAAAAAGGTGTGTCCTGGGCTCCCATAGGGTGATGAAACGACCCCTCCATCACGTTGTTCGCGTTTGTCACGAAATCATCTGTACTGTACTGTGAGCCAGCGCGAAGCGCGAAAATTTTCGATAATTTATGATAAAATCGGTCAATCAGATCTGCGATTGCATATATTATGCTATCAATTTATTGTCCTCTCTACCCACGTAATTAGATTTACCGGTAAAGCTGAGTGAAGTGTCTTGAAAACGGGAGGGCCCGTAAATAATAATTAAACATCTTCGGGCCGGCGGACCCGTTGATATGACTTCGTTACATTATATTATTTCATGACTTCTAGTCTGCATGCTATATCAAAAAATATAGAATCGCCCAAACGTAGGTTTCTAAACTAAGAGACGCACACGATTTCAAATTGGTATTTCTTCACTGGCATAAAATTTTTCCCAGCGGGAGGGTATTTGACTTGTGAGGTTCAGATTGCAAAGACAGGAACATTCGGCGCCAGTCATTTAGGCGCCTATGGACAATTAAACCTATATGTATTTTGTATATATAACGAAGTCTTTGGTCAGCAGAAGGGCATAGACCCTTTCGGCCAAGGTTTTCTCGCTGCCGATCGTTCTTGCACACTTCTTGGAGTCGCATGTTATATGGCCTAAAACTTGGTAGGTCGCGGCGCGGTAATGGCCCAATACCCAATAATAAAGATGAATGGATACTTGAATTCGCGCGTAGCGCGAAAAAATTTTGAAAAATTGCATAGATTTTCAAAAAATACTCGATGATTTATGCTAATTAACGAAATAATTTTGGGCCCCCTTCGAGCTCGGGCCCCCCCCAATTGGGGGGTTTGGGGTGCGGCAGTTACGGTGCTGCATACGGCTCGCCAAACAACAACGGTGTAACTGCGTGTAATTAAGCATACCCAGACATCCATTAATAAGTTAATGTGTGAAATTAGGCAGAGTGGTGATTATTATCCTGCTACGAGGAGTGACGTCTGTACTGCATTGAAAACCTGATATACAGAGCGGGCGGGTGTTTTCTGTTTTTACAATCACACTACAATGTACGTACATGTGCTGCAGATTGTACATCGGATATCTGTTTACTATGTGTGGATACTTCTTACGCAATCATGAGCAAAGCCAATAATACTTGTGACGTAATAATGAGCAGGGACGTTTTAAAATCAGACGTTGGTGCTATCAATAAACCTGATATAATATCGCTTCCTTGTTCAAAACTGTTCAGTTTATGTCATAGTCCTTGTACAAATCAAAAATAATCGTTATTACACAAAGAAATCGATTAGATATGCGAAGTAGCCAATTACGATTACGATTACTTTGGATTTTTTTAATGTAATCGATTGCGATTGCGATTACTTGAAAATGCTGTAATCGATTACGATTACTAATTGCGATTACCCCATGTCTGATACGATCACGATTTTGTCATCAAGTTAGTCGCAGAGTAGGCTATCATTGCTCACTTGCACTATCACTTGCTCATTTGCAACACAAATGACATTCCGCTTCGGAACAGTCGAGATGTACGACGTGGGGCTATACCGTTCAATATATTATTTATTTCTGCTATAAATTATTCATCAACATTGCTGGCAGTCAATTCGAATAAATAATACTAGCTCTTGCTTTGCTGTTTACGCTGTGAATGAAGGACACAATACTATAAGTTGACTCTATTCGTCTGAAGTGAATACGACGCCAATATGTCTACCGCAGACCATATATATCCGGAACGTACTCAAGTAGAAGACGAAGTACCGTCTTAAATACCTATTCAAGTACAGGTATAAGTAGCGATCTACAATAAGTCGAAATAAAGTATGTAATGTGGGCCTAGTTTTACCGAAAAATTGAATACTGTGAACTACAAGTAATCTGAAATCATAACCACTAGAGTAGTCTACGTAGTGTGTGCATTGTGCAAGAAGGCAAAACTTTCGTGAGCACATCGAAAAAGTATAGGAGTACTTGTTACTGCATTATACCAATCATAATACTCACTCTAAATTGGTAGTTGGAATAAATTCGCTTTTGCCATCGTCTACATCGGCAAAATCCCATCTGTCTGAAAATTCAGGCATGGTTATGCTTGGGCCGCCCGTACCGAATTCGCCGTTGGGAGGTCCCGGAGATCTAAGCGTTTTACCCGCTGGCTTCTCGTGAACATCTGCAAAACTGACTTTCTTTTTTGAAGATGAAATTTTCTTCGATTGTTGATTTTTGGGAGGCTGATTATTCGCGGATTCGGAATTGTCGCTTGCATCTAACATAGCAGGCTCTACAGCCGTCGTACTCTTCGCTATAACCTGGTCTAAATCTAAAGTCGGGCTGACATCACGCTCCGGTTCCGACTTTTGGCGTTCAAAATCTTCTAGAAACTGATCTACTGCACCCATGGCATTTGCAGCCACTGCCTCCTGATCGATGATAAGTGTCGGAGAACTCGGCGGGGTACCGGTATGCTCAAAATCTCCTCCCAAGTCAAGCGTCGAAGGTATCGCCCGGTGGCTATCAGATTGATACAATAAGCTGTCATTTGAAGGAATTGCTAAGCTTCCAGACTGTGATCCGACAATCATAGAATCCGCAGTGCCAATGATACTGCCACCTGCAGCTGCAGACATTTCGTTGGTGTAAGTCACATTTTGAGTACTATGCTTTTTACTTCCTCTGTCCACAGCAGCATATATGTCCTCGTTGATTGGGCCTTTGATGCTTGTCTTTTCCCTTTTATCTTCAGCAGTAGGAGCAATCCCGCCGAACTCTAAAGCCGTGACAGGGTTTGAAACATTCCCATCATCCGGCACGTCTTGCTGGAAGCTTAGCGCTCCATCCACTCTCACGGAATCGGTAGGGGGAACCATCGTAACCGATGCGAAAACATGGGCTGTCGGAGGTTCATTCTCGCTGTTTAAGCTATTTGCAGCGTTGGGTGCTGCCTTTGTATCGAGATCTCCTAATATCGACGATGAGGGTTGTAGGCCGTTAGAATTATTGGATTTGTGGCCACCAAAGTCGAACATATCAACCTCAGTAGATGGCGCAAAAGACTGTGGATCTGGTGAACCACCATCAAAACTCAGCACGTCGAAAGAACTTCCAGGACTAAACGGCTCTTGTGACGTTGCAACACCGCCGAGTTCATAAACATTATCGTTTTCCATATTTTTTGACACCGTGGAAGCGTCATCCACCAGGGTAAACGAATCGTTCTGATTTCCGAGATCATTAGCCTGTTGACTATTGATCCCAAAGATATCGAGAGAATTTCCTCCTTGGTTCTGACTGCTCGCCGGAGCTGTTGAGTCTCCAATGTCACTTAGAACAAAGAAATCGTCCGAGTTGAGTAAGTCACCTCCAAGACTTCCTTGTTGGCCATTTCCCGTGGAGGACACTGGGTCGAAGAAATCATCCATTTGTCCTATCCTATCGTCTTCCCAAAATAGGGAATATATTCTCTTAATCTGACTATAGTCAACGAGCGGTTATTTCGTCATATTACACATCTAATATATCCGAATAAGTAAAACGATGAAACTTTTTAGTTCATAACAGGACTATGACTCCTTTATCGATGCCGACTATCCTGTATACTTCTGCAAGATTTCTGTTGACATACCGATGGTACCTTGTTTATTCAATGCATGGTTAGTTATACAATGGCCAGGAAAGTCGAACCCGGCATATAGTGATATCAAATATTAACGCTAAGCGTGTTGTTTGTTTATCGAGGTATCATTTTCACGGGGATTGTTAATGCATATATAGCCAGGTTCGCAAAGAGTGCCTTCGCTCCCACTCCCCCTCCATCGAGTTGGGTACTGCAACCCCATATTTTCAGTACGTCACAAGATCCGGAATATGATGTCGCGATGACGAAATACGCCCACTTCCCGAGTTTTCATTCGCCGTTCTCAAATGTTCATGGTTATGATGCCTAAAATTCATAGAGAGCGGACCGCGAGGTCATATGCTGCGGTACGCGACCTGATTTTAGATTCCGAAAGAACGCTTCGCAAAGCACTTTGAAATGCTGAAATTTATTTCAATTTAAAACATGTTGTTGTTGTAGTTGCTGTTGTTCTAAATAAGCTGTTCATTCCCCTGTTCCCAAAATCCCTATTGTTCACTAATAGCTGATACAGCTTCGGCGACGGTAATAGCATTCCTTGGAGGAATAATTAGCTGATGTGAATGGACATATTGCCTTGACGTGCAATCAAATCCCGTAGGTTAATAATCTATAGCTCTACGATGAGATAGTTTTTCAGCAAGTACCGGCTATGACTACCATCTCTATAGCTATCTCTAGATTCTTTATTCGCTGAAAAGTGTTGTCACGTATCGTGCGCACATCATTGTTAAAAATATAATAAAAGTGATGATCATGATATGTATTATTTTGCATTTGTATTTCTTTAATAAAATAATATTTCTTTTGTGGTAACTATGCCCGTCGCATATGCGCATAGCGTTGTACCGACGTAAAGTTTTTTAAAAAACGTGGCTTTAAACTGTTTTGCCTGTTTTATCTCGATATTGAGGTCATGCGGTCCACCGCCTCTACAAAATTTGAAAAGTTGCCCGCGAACCGTTTCGAGTTGGCAACCCCTGGTATAGATGCAACTGAATTTCTATTGGGCGCTACCAGAGGTGGTCAGTACAGAAGTACTTCTACTCTTTTAAAGTACTTAAGTAGTTTTCCGTTACTTGGGTATTTACTCAAGTAGATCTAATTTCCCGTTACTTCTACTTCGTAATATTTTTCGATCTACTTACTTACTTTGCGCTATTTTCAGTTTGTCAAGTAGAAGTAGTTTAATCCTCCAATCAGGATGATACCCTGAGGAATTTTGGGGCGGCTGTTTTCACGGAGTATCAACATTTAATTATCATAAATATTGAGTATATATTGAGCTTTGCGCACAGTGGATATGGAGTGACCAATATGATTTCACGACAGTATCGGTGAATATAATTTAGGTGGCGGGTTTCGTGGTTCCGTCCACACCGCATTGTCTCCCATATGAATTATTTCATCACAGTGGACCATCAGAACTTTTTTAACTGATGTTTCGCTATCTAGCATTTACTCATCATATCGTAATCTAGCAGTCCATGACGTGTCCTAAATTTGAAAAGTGGACTCTGACTTTTTTTAGCCTTCGACCTGTTTTATCATACCACCTTTGAAACTTTCTGGACTAAAGACATGAAATACATTTTACGTTTTAAGAAGTAGTATTTATATTTCTCTTTCAATTCCCCATTGATACCTTGAGTTCTAATTAGTTTCAGTTCTTTTGTCTGGAGAACATACAGGTTGAAGAGAAAAAAAACAAGTGTAGTGTACTGCCTTGAATTTCTGGAAATAAAAGCTACAGATGCCATTTTACGATCCCCCATAATGTTTATTAACGTTTAATAATCGCACAAATGTTTACACCGTATCCAATAACTTCTCCGAATTGCTCTTCGACTAAACTACAGGCCTTATAATTTGAAGGAGGGCGCCATACCATGATATTTTCTAAAACGGGCTGTTCGAGTAAACAGAGGATAAGTATCGCATTTATATTTCAATACTGTCATTTTCTTCCCATGATGCGGACGAATGCTTATGGTGTCGAAAATTGGATACCTCCTGGTATGCGTCAATATGAATCAAGCTCGGCACCTTTTGCATAGCTCTATTGCAGCTTTTGACAGTCTGTGCGAACGAATTGCGATCGTTTTCAGAACTAAACTTACTTCAGTAGATTTAAAGTCAGTCAATTATACTTCTACTTCAAGTAGTTTTAGGTTGCTTATGAAAGAACTAGGCTACTTCTACCCGTACTTTAGTCGATTTTTTCATCGCTGCTTTTACTTGAGTAGCTTTCTTGACTACTTTGATCGCCTCTGGGCGCTTCATAACGTGATGATCATATTCAGAAACTGATGACGTCATTGCTCAAATAAGAATCGTTGAATAGGACTCAAGAGTGAAGAAATACATTCTCCTTATTATCGACTGTTTTTACCCTGGGGCCAACATCATTGATTGTGACATTCGGTGGTAAAAGTAAAAAGGTAATGAATTGGAATGATCGCATTTGTATTTCTATATACCTGAATCCGATTCTTAAATGTCATGCGGCTCCGGCTAGTAATCTGAAATCTGGAGTCCTATAAATAATTATAATCATCATCAGATAATATTTTCATCTGATCAAGACACATACAATGTACAATACGATGTAATGAATAACAGATAAGAGGATGCTCAACGACTGGTTGTGGTCTCTTGGCCTATAGTAAGCCTCTATAGTTTACCTGACCAAGAACTGACATATCGATCTCGCCTTCCTACAGATGCCACCATTTTGTCACCTGTGATTATATAATACCCTTCTTTTACTTTTCATTCAGTGTGCATGCCTCCTATTTTACATCGCCTAGGTCAGGTGGATGTCTGATTTCCAAGACTACTCCAATAAGAATTTTGACACTTTCCTATCTTTCATGGTATCGCAGTCGTGTGTTACATTGAGTGAAATGATGAAAATTGATTTGAATTGGATTATTCTGGCGTTTGCATCGGCCTAGTGCCCAATGTCACAGTTCTTTTCGATGATGATCTCTATTCCACTGCTCTTTCCGTTCCTTGAGAGTGCGTTCTTTCATCGGGTCTTTTTCTGGGCTTTTTGACGCCCCATGCAGGGGATGAGGAGCTCAGATAAACCTCCGACACGGAATCGAACCGAGGAGGCCCGGGTAACAGGTACCAACGTCATCACTACGCAAACTCACTCCGGTTGCGCCGAAGAATCCTGCAAATCTTGTCATGTTTAAACTCCCTTGGCTGTCTAGGATCCGCTCTGACTGCACACTCCGTTTCTACCGTAGTATCCTTGCCCTGCATCGGCTTCTGATTTCTGAAAACCGGATCAGGCTCAGTCAGTCAGTATATAGTGTTTATATAGCTCAGTGGTCAGTAGGTAAAATATGATTAGGAGGGAAATCCCCCGCAGCAATGTTGTATTGCGCAACTTCATATTTTTCCACAGGATTTCGTTTTATTTGCGACGTGAACTAATCTGGCGAGTAGTGAGCTAGAGACGACATCAATCCCAGCTACTATTCGCGTATATTTGGATTGATTGACTCAATGAGATGATAACAACCAGTATGACTGCAGTGAGAGTGTCTTCCAAGAATGTAACTCTTCTTACACGAAGCATATTACGCCGATTTGTAATACTCAATCGCAGTTTGCATGCATTCAACGGTGCGAAGAAAAGTAAGTACACTTGAACGGATAATATCATGATGAGAATGATGTGAACCTTGAATGTAAATTTTAGTTCAAAGGCTTGACAAATCGAAAGGCCGTATTCAAGATCTTCGTGCGACATTTCATACTACAAATCCTGCTCTTGCCCGCAAGGATTATTACAAAATACTCAACATCTCTCGAAACTCATCACCTGCGGAAATTAAAAAGGCTTATTATCAACTCGCAAAGAAATATCATCCGGACACAAACAAAGGGGATCGGTCATCCCAGGAAAAGTTTTCAGAAGTAGCAGAGGCATATGAGGTAATGTAGGCTACTTTGAGTTAGTAACGAACAGTGTGTATTTGTTATAAATTGGTAATATGATATATGTTACAATGGATGGATACTTGGCATTCACCAACTGACTGCATAGAAAGGTTTTCAAGTAGCGAAGATGCCTAAAAATATTTATCCATCGTATATGTTTCAACAGGATCGCTCTCAATACGAATAACTATGTCCAAACCTGTATTTTTTTCATCTCAACCATCACACGGATTAGTCACATTTCATACGATAGGATTATCACATAGTACAGGCATGTTTGGAATGGTCTCATCCCTGAAATATGGAATCAGTGTCTTTTGCACACCTAAGATTCTACTCACTGCACATATTTGTGTCAATGAGAACTGTCTTGGCACACCAAATATATTGCCGGTATTCCAACCCGACTCATCACACATATTGATCGGAAATGTCATACAGAGATTCCGACGAATTGTAACCATCACCCCCCACTATACTTCCTATTCTGCTGCAATAGTGCTATAGATGCAAAATTACCTATTTTTATACATTGAACTTTGTGAAAGAAATAGAGTTTTTGGAATATGTTTTAATCGCTCTTATGACGGAAGTTGCCATGTCAAACGCAAAAAATATTCCCGGTTTCATAGTAAAGAATACATTTGTAGAAAATAGAGATTCTTTTTGCTGTCTTTTGTCATTTTGTGTTGGTTGTGCGGACGTACACTTCCATTTTGAAATTAGCAAGCTTTGATCAACTGGTAAATGTATATGGCGCATCGACTAAATCTACTGTTCGAAACGTCTTGAATATTTTTCAGACCTTAATATTGAATTAGTTATGACTTATGACTAGGGCAAGTTTTTTGTTGCAGTTAAATCCGTGGAAAGTTGCCTTTATTTTTTCACAAAAGTTGCATTAAAAGACCACATTTTGGTCGACTGACTAAAAAAAAGGTCAACTTCCCAGTTCCACTCCCGAAATACTGTTTTCCATCCACATTCTCCATTGGTTGACTAGAAAAAATAAAAGTGCTGATTTACGGTATTACAGACGGATTTGGCCGTGTATTTAACCAAAATTCTCAAAATAACAGTGGCCTTATCTATTTAAATATAGGTACTACCAAATATTTCCAGTAAGTTGGTTGCATGAAAAATCGAGTAAACTTCCATGACAAATCGAAAAAGTTGCAAAAAGTTGCATGAAGAAAAATGGACAAAAGTTGCAGTATAAGATTCCTTCAAACAGCTTAAAACAGCATTCTACATAACTTTCGAGTATTTAGGAAGCTGCCGGAAGCTGTAAAAAAAGTGGCAAAAGTTTTGAAATCGCTATTACCACTTGTAATTTAGTATAAATTTGCACCTGTACTTCTACTTGAGTGCCAACAATGACTGCTTAGACCAACTGTGAATATTATGAGTAATGCATATATTTGCTTCTTTCTATTATCCACGGAGGTATTTAATGGTAACTGAATTATGGTCTTTCAATGAGCTTTTTACTTTATGCCAACAGGTATTGAGCGATGAAACGAAGAGACAGCAGTACGATACACTTGGACCGACTGGATTTCAGTCGGACCAAACGTCCTGGCCAGGAGGAGGATTTGGATTTTCCCAACAGAACATCGATCCCGAGGAGTTATTTCGAAAAATATTCTCCGACTTCCACTCGCAAGGTGAAACTTTTCAAGATTTCCGGGAGTATGCCCCTGTTGAGGTGAGTATTTCGCTTGATACTTTTATCTATCCTCAAAAACATGTAGCTTAGGCAGTTTTGTTATTTACGTCTAGATCAGGGGTCACCAACCTTTTTGCAACCGAGGGCTACTTTTGCGTAATGATTGAAGCGGCGGGCTACTATTTACTCCCACCGTTTACCCGTATCACACTGAATTTCCGCTTTGATATTCATAGCACTGGGCAGGACTGGACATCATGTTATCTGTTTCTATAGCAGTCAGTGGGAAGCCTGGCATTGTATGATATCAACTAGTGCGCTGTACTCTGGTATTTAACTTGACACTGCAATTCTGAGTGAGTGTTCCAGATGTGCAATAATTAAGCGTGTTTTGTGTTTGTTTTTGATGAAGTTCATGTCCGAAAAGGCTGATTCACAACGATAGGTTGAACCATAGACGCTTGCAACCTTCATAGTTGCTGCGCATACACCACTGTACTTTTCCGTATCAACAATGCACCAAACGTTGCTGCACAGTGAGGTGGGGGTCATTTTGCAGTGTTACAATTTCAATCTCATACTGTTTAGTATCCAAAAATGACAAGACTTCATTATACCGGACAGCAGCAACGATTACGGAAAGTTAGAAACATGGTATATTAAACTGCGTTGAGTGTAACAGAAACAAGCTGTGCCAAAAGATGCAATACGTAATGGGTATACAGATACTGAAAATATGCTAGTACTTTACGGATATCTGAGTCCGAATAGTAATATTGTTTACTACTGTGGCATTATCCTGGTCGTCGAGCTATCGTAACGGAACCCCCCACCATTTCAAGAAGACCGTGGGGCATTCCGTCATGTCACCTGTATAGGCAATGCGCCGTATCTTGAATTTATGGTGATTCTATCACATATCTATATATCACTAATTGTAATAGAAGATATTTTTAAGTGTTTATATATGTAAGTTACATGTTGGTGTGTTTTAAACAAGAATAGCTGAATCGATCGATCTATATATTTAAAAGCTCATTGGTAATTCTGACGAATATTGGTAAATGCTGCTATTCCACCTATTTTTAGAATGGGCTCGCGGGCTACTCATCTAGTCCTCGCGGGCTACCTGGTGCCCGCGGGTACCGGGTTGGTGACCCCTGGTCTAGATTATGAGTGCTCTAACTTCCTTCTGACCGTGCTCGCGGTGATTGCGTTTCCATAGTGTCAGCATATTTCAGTAACTTGAGATTTTTATACTGCTATCTGCCAACCTGTAGTCCATATCGGTAACTTCATGTCATGGGCCTCTATGAAGTACGCAACTGGAACTTCCTCATCCCTGGTTGGCTCAGTTATCCTGAAACAAAAATTTTCAAATTTTACATAGGTTGCCGCTAATGTAGCAATCACATGATCACATAGCTCGTAACTTTCATCTTTTAATTCATATTTCTGACTATTGTGTATAGTAGCCTAGTAGAAGTAAATATTACATATTTGTAAATGGATCAATAACAGTGAGAAACAATAAGAGAAACAGCAAAAATTGAAAAATGGATAAGGAAGACATCATTTTATTTTTCTGTTGTGACCCAATGTCTGTGCATAGGGCTGTTAATAGTTGGCAACTGCTGCCTGTACGATATATGAACTTTTTTTGGTACAGAACTTAATATGCATCTTAATAATATATTTATAATGAAAATAAAATACAAGCTGACACTCTTCAATGGCAATCGTCGTCAAATTAGGAATTTTTAAAAACTCTAATTTGAATGCTTTGCATACAACCAATCATGACGGTGACAAAACAAATACAACATAAAATGCATATGGGTATAGTAGTAATGAACATGTATAATTCTATATACTGGGGAATTTATTGACCACACTGCAAAATAATCCTTTTTCTACCCTTATAATGCCTAACAATTGTCTCATTCCTTTTTACAAGGTTTCACTCGATATCAGCTTCCTTGAAGCAGCGCGCGGTGCAAAGAAGACTTTAACATTGGAATTGATGGATTCGTGTCCCAGATGCCAAGGTCACGGTAACGAACCTGGGACTAAGATAGCCAAGTGTGGCTATTGTGGCGGCTCTGGCATGGTAATATTTGCGACTCACTCGATGATATTGTGACACGGTTAGCCGATAGAAAGTAATTATACTTTTTCCAAGTGACGACTTGAACGTATCTTTCTCTAGTCAAGTAGCTATGTTTTCAAATATTTGCACTTCTGCTCGGCATTTTTTTAGGTTAAAACTAATTCAGCTACTTTGACACTCAGGATTTTTAAAAGTAGAAAGTACTTTTGGGATATGCTTGCATCACTTCTGCGCGAAATTGTCATGACAACTGGCCGAAAGAGATCCGTGTAACCGGATACACTTTCGAACATTCCATCTATTTGTAATGTCATTGGTCATTTTGTGTTTGTCGTGAAGATGCATCCTGCAATTTCAAAAGTGCCCACCCCCCATTACCTGTCAAAAGAATGTGGCCCCGCGACCAAATCTCATGGCTGTTACCAAGTCACAAGGTTCGGACTCACTTGTTCAGTTTTGACTGGAGTCAAGTCGAGTCATTTTCAATTCACCACCGAGTCAAGTCCAAGTCAGTGAGTAGAGGGTCGAGTCCGAGTCATTATGTTCACTGTTCAGTTGTGAGCTCAGCCCACTTTTTCAGCTCTGCTCGAGCGATGCAGATTGGCTCGCATTTATAATATCGTAATTTTCCTCAGTCCTAACAGTTTCAGGCCTGATCGATGAAATATCAATAACGTAGTACCTTTACTATTGTTTGAAGTCACAACGGAATGTCTGTCTTGGCCGTCCTAGTCTCGAGTCATATGACTTGGCCCGAGTCATGCACATGCACAATGACTCGAATACAAGTCGAGTCGATACACAAATTGACTCGAGTCGAGTTATCTTAATCATTTGAAAAAATGACTCGAGTCAAGTCATGACTCCGTTGTTACCCTGCCAAATCTACTTGAAACTATTTCTTGAGTATGTTGCAGTCCTTTAATAATTCTACTAAAAGTAGCCTACTTATGACATGAATTTGAAATCGTATCTTCTACGTTCTACTTATAATTTAGTGTGCATTTACTGCGTTACATTTGATTGCACTTGAGTAACAACGCCGACTACTTGGACCACGTGTGCAGAGTGTATGCTTTATGTGTAGGAACAAATCATATCGGGACCATTTGTAATGCGTTCCACGTGCCGAAAGTGCAACGGATCCGGTAAATTGATTACGACCCCGTGCACTATGTGTGTTGGAAGAGGTCAATTGCTTCAAATGAAGAGTATCACTGTGCCCGTCCCACCCGGTATGGCACTGATTTATACTTACAAAATAGCAATCATTAATATATATGTGGGTGACGATGAATTCAGGTGTGGACAATCACCAAACGATGCGTACGCAAGCGGGATCTAAAGAGATATATGTGACATTTAAGGTCAGTCAGATGATGCGTCGGACTTGAGCGTTGAAATGAAACCATGTTATAAATTTCCATTTCAGGTTGCACCAAGTCCTGTTTTTAGAAGACAGGGATTTGATGTGCATTCTGACATTGAAATATCGTTTTCGCAAGCAATCCTAGGAGGATCCATCAAAATACCGGGTATCCATGACGATATATTGGTCAGAGTGAGTATTTCTTGGATCTCTGGGGATTCTATCTACAATTGGTGCGGGATAAATATATATCGGCTTTCAATTAAATAATAGGGCAAAAGAAAACAGGAAACAAATGAACATCAAGATAATGAGTTTTGGGCCCTTATTAAGCGCCTCCATTGTGGGCGGTCGTGGGCGTCTTCGAGCGATAGCCCGCGTTGCGCCAGCTTGGTCTCTATTGTTGAGCGGCATGTGGTTCTATTCCAGCCACCTCTACGCCATGGTGCGGGAAGTGGGGTGACTGGAGTTCATAATTGTAAAGTCCTAAGGTTCCGAGTCACAAGTCTTTTATAGTTTTGGCTGAAGTCAAGTCATTTTCTATTCACCACCGTGTCAAGTCCGAGTCATAGTCAGGCAACGAAGTGTCAAATATGAGTACCGGTAATAGTGTTGGGACTCTAGTCCAAGTCAGAGTGTTCATTGTTTATTACCGAGCTCAAGGCATGTGATATTGAATGCCTCGTATCCATAATACGTAATGCGGGGTTGCTTGCGACATAGGGGCAACTTTGGAGAGTTTGTATTAAACTATTCATATGGTTATTGATGGAAAAGTGTTGCTGCAGTGCCGGAAGTCTAATTTTTTTTCAAGCCAGTGTACATGTACAGTTTAGTAAACCTTCACTAGAAAACTATCTCTTGAACTTGCCATTACACTCAGTGGAACGCGATGATTGAATTTATTCGAAGTAAATGTCACGCAGTAGCATAATATGTTCACATTCTATGCAGATTCCGGAGTTAACTTCATCGCATCACGTTTTTACATACCGCGGGAAAGGGATACGAAGACTAAATTCGTACGGGCACGGTGATCATCATGTTCACACCTTCATCAAAATGCCCAGGTACAACGATACACGGTGCTGTGACCCCACATAATACAAGTATCAATCGCTGTTCAATTCCAGCACACTGTCAAAACGGCAGCGCGAAATAATTTCAGTGAGTCGGAAACCAGCGAAAACAACATCGACTTTTCCAGCTCTGAAAGCAGTTCACAGGGTATGTAAAAGGTTTACCTGTCACAGTGTTCAGATGCCCGTGACTGATGTTTTGCTCTGGCTTCCTGCAGTTATAAAAGTAGCAGTTATTCAGCTTCAATGCTGACGAACTTGAGAAAATCAGCTATAAATATCCTTTGAATATTGTATTCAGCAATCAGCAGTCTGAAATCTCATGAATGGATTTATTCAACTGTGACAAGAGTGATCATTTATTGGTGATCAAGAATTTATTAGAGTTTGGCTACTCGCAGGTCAAACCTCATTACCCTTTGCTTTCTAAATATGTAAAAGATATTTCAAAATCATAAACAGATATTGGTATAGAACAGGGCCGGCCAACCCGTGGCCCGCGGGCCACATGTGGCC
>ATSW01006268.1:0-15199 GCA_000444245.1 Botryllus schlosseri
GTCTCAGTGTTTTCCGTCGCTCTTGCCGATATTGGTACCGAACTCTGACGTGTTTGACACAGTAGACATGGTGTACTTAGAAGAAGAGACCAGGCTGCAGGAAATAGCCGACGAACTTCGGAGAAAGCGGCTGGAGAGGCAAAAACGGAAAAGGCCGACGTCCGCGGATAAAAGCCAGTCGGAGATGCCAGTGAAAAAATTCAGCCAAACGCCGAAATACGGCCAAACTAACAAGCGGGTGGACAGTTCGCTCGCGATACAAATGAAAAACGGCGCGATAGTGCCTGCCGCGAGATTAGACGATGGTAGAGTTATTCCAATACAAAGATTCGGAGACACGTCGCCAGCAGCTACGATGGAGGAATTGATAGAAAACACTCACCGAGAGGTTAAGAGCAAAGCAGGCGGAGTGGTGCCTACTATATCGTTGAAACCCGGCCAGGGTTATAGTAATTCTAATCCTCATCGTCAACCGTACCGGACAAATTCCAACGCGCACGCCACCGTTTCCAATCGCAACCCCGCCGTGATCATGCCTCGGATAATTGTCAGCGAGAACTCAAGTCAAACAAAAGCGACATCGCAAGTCACAATGCTGCCACCTAACCATGTTAACCCCGCCACGTCGGTGCACTCTATAGTCGTGAACGGCACCAGGTACAACATCATACCTCAAAACAATGTCGGCTCTTCGCGGGGCAACCCCACAAGCTCTCCCGTTCCTCTCGTGTTAACCCAACCGACGGTGGTTCGACCCATTCTAACGCCCGTTCAAATTATCAACCCCGCCATTAAGTATCGACCGACAGTGAAGCATAACAAGCCGAGCAATGTGGTGCTCGTGCCGGTGCAAAATTGCACGACGTCCGGTATTGGACCTGTGCGTATGGGGTCCGCACCTGTCATGGGTATTATCACATCGCCGCAGAGACAATTGCAATTCCAGTCTGCCGACAAAACGTCGTGAGGAACTTGAACTGTTTCGTATTTAAACTGCCGCCATTTGAAGTTTTTGTCTCGACTCTCGGAATGATTCATTATATCGTATTAATGACTGAACTATGTGAAATTGTTGAATTTGTGTCCGTGTTTAATTGCGCCGAGGCGTGTGTATTACGTGCCTTGAATATTAATGCCGAATTGCCAGCTAGATATTGTTGCGTTATCGAATTGTGGAACATGACAGCTAGTTCTTCGAGGGTGTACTAGTTTGGTATTGATTCATTGCTTCCTCTGTCGCGGTTTACCGACGGGTATTTATTGGTGGTGATGCATGTTTTCTCGTGCGTTCGCCGCCTTTCCAACTGTAGCTGTTTGTTGATCAATTTTCAAGTATGCTTTCCTCTTTTTAGAGCTGGAATACTTGCGATAGAAATTGGTTAGTGTTGCTTAAAATGGCAGATCCGCCTGTGTATAAGATCGACAGTCTTTTGGAGACTAACGAAAGACAGCATGCAAGGTACGAATAGTTTGTTCGAAGTTTTGGAAAGGTGTCAGTAGTTACGTTGCATGGCAGTGTGAAGGTGTCGGAGGTGTAGATTGTTACAAAAATATACGGCATCCTGTAACTATTGATACTTCCAAATAAATTGACATCCACATGGAGGAGTATATTGTGAGATCATAGTGTCCTATATGGTGTCGACACCAGCAAATCTCACGTCTCAGTGAAATTGAATCACGTCACATTTTCCATTTGAATACAGGCAATTTGACGGTCATTTTTGACCGACGTGCCGAGCATTAAATTTGGTAAAACGGGTATCGATCGAAAGCTGACTCTGCACTGATTACGAAAATATAAATTTTATTCCTCTCGCGGCCCTGGAACCCCCACAATCAGCCTCGAATTTTTCATTGTTATGGAGATTGGCATTGGGACGCAACAATGCTGTCCGCTCTTTTTCTCTTGAGCTACTCTCTCGTTTCGTCAGACAGCATTGTTGCGTCCCAATGCCAATCTCCATAACAATGATTGTGGGGGTTCCAGGGACGCGAGCGGAATAAAATTTATATTTTCGTAATCAGTGCAGACTCAGCTTTCGATCGATACCCGTTTTACCAAATTTAATGCTCGGCAAGCCGGTCAAAAATGACCGTCAAATTGCCTGTAGCCAAGTGGAAATTGTGACGTGAATCAATTTCACGGAGCCGTGAGATTTGCTTGCACATGTCGACACCATATAGAACACTATGGTTAGACACAGTACTCGGCCACAGTGTGCCGTTACAGTGGTGATTTTGTCATCGCAATTGCATCTCATGGTTGAAATATATACATCTTGTGACTTCGTTATGTGATCATTTGTATACCTACCAGATAGTACAATTAGTACAGCCTTTTGTCAATTTGAGCTGTGTACTGTAAGAAGCTAAGAGAACTCATAAAGTTGTCATATGCTAGCTTATTAGACTAGACCCTTTGACTCTAGTTCGTAGACACGGATATCTAGTTTCAATGAAGCATAATCGGATATGTAAAATACCTACTATGTGTATTTGTACACAGTCCCTATGATTCAACTGTTACGAATTCATTGACTTGTGAACTCTGATTCGGTGGTGTGATTTTTCTAGATTCATGCGTATGGTTGCAGCCTTCAAGACAAAGTTTGGTAGTGAGCCCGAATTCATTGCTAGGGCACCTGGACGGGTAAGTGTTTGATAATCGCAGAAAATAGAACGACTGAAAAGTACTTCGATAAGTTGTTTCAAAAAGTAGACTTGGTGAAGGGGTCGCTATCGGTTAAACCGAGGTGACTACTTCCAAAAATGCAAGATGAAATATGACTGATCAGTAGGACGATTATTTTTTACCTCCAAACAGAAGATTTTGACCTAAAAGATGAAAATTTTGCCCATATAATGTTTGAATTCTACTACGGTACTTACCTTCGTTTCTGGTTGGAACTTTCTGTTGTTGCAAAGTAGGTTGGACTGAACAAAAATTTTTTGACTTGAAAACTCACAAATTTTTACATGAAAAAAGCTTTGTGAAGAATTCCTGTAGTTACATCACGCATTTTGGTAGAAATAAAGTTTGTTTAGTACCGCGAAAGATACTTTCCTACATTCTCGGGTAGAAAGTCTCTGTCCTTACTAAGAATGAAGAACGAACGTTCAACAGCAGCAGTTGTTGGCTGGCAACACGGAAGTTGTACCGTACACTGCTGGTGACACACCGTGTTGCTTCATTCTGACAAAGTTGTCTACATCACAATTTTTTATCATGCGCTTCTTGATATAAGAACCAATGCCCACCAGTCTCACAGGATATTGCGGTACATTTAGTATAACACCATGCCAACCTATTTGTTTCATTTGACTATTTATGATTCACAATGAACAGACAATGTGCCGTCTACAACTACTGTAGGCATGCAAAGTAGGCTACAAGATGTCAAATGATAAGTTGACCAACAATGCAAACGGCTGCGATAGAAATGAAATGCAGTTTGCAAAAAAGTTTTGACTTTGTACACAATTTTGACACCTTTTTGACCTTAAAATATAATATTGACTTTTTTTGCAATGTAAAATAAAATCGGCCTACTAATCAGTAATCTCACTACATATTGGTGTGAGTTTCAAAAGTATATGAAGTTACCGTGGTACAGGAGGTATTTCACACGTACATTGCGACTCATAAAAGCAGAGGTGGTGAAAGTAGTCATCGCTAACACAAAGTTGAAGTAGAAGTAACATCTTGAATTTCTACTAAGTCCAAGTAGATGTAGCGACTTCCAAGTAAGTATTCCAGGTTTTGCAGAAAAATTGAAAACGGTTAAGTAGAAGTAGTTCAATAAAAGCACTTGAGGATGCAGTTCAATCAGGCATGACCTACTTAAGTGCTTCGAAAAAGTAAAAAGTACTTCATCACTGAACACCTGCATACTGGAAACAAAATAGTACGATTTTCTCTGTGATTCGGCTTTTGCTGTGGAGGGGCTGCTGCAGAAAGGAGAAATGACGTTATTTTTTTTTTGATGTTTTGCGGCATAGACACTGACTCATGTTATATGCCTACATACACACGATCTGCGCATAGGCATAATATGAGTGTCTGATGTGCATATGCCGCTGGACAAGGAAGGTGCAGATATAGCCTTGTAACGCTTTTTAAGTCTTGCACCACTCTCCACTCATCCATGCTTTGCTTTGTGACAAGCAGGGAAGTCATGGATACCAGTTTTACTGATCAGGTATTTGGGTCTGAACCGACTGGGTATTGAACCCACGACCTACCAATCAAGAAGCCGGACTCTTCACCATTAAACTATCTTATCGTATCCCTGCAGCGTATTAGCAATCCACGTTTGAGTTTTGACTGAGTTCGGATGCAGACGCGCTGTGACTGCCGTCAAAATGAAATTGTTAATTATTCAGGTTAATTTGATCGGGGAGCATATCGACTATTGCGGATATTCCGTTTTGCCGATGGCGATCGAACAAGACATCTGCGCCGCTGTGAGGCGAAATGACTCGCAAAAAATTCGGTTGACCAACTTGGATTCGGACCAATACTGGTGAGCCTTGAGATTATGCGTGTAGTTGTGTTTGGGGGTGGTCAGTGGTCACTAATGAAGTACCTCCATTTTTGCGGTGTGCGGAAACCGGTTTTGCCTACTTGAACTTACTCAAGTGGTTCTGATTTCACTACTTCTACGGAACATATATTGACTGCTCATTAAACTACTTGATTTTCAAACTTGATTCTTTGTAAAGTGGGAATCTGTTTTTGAATTGGTTTACCTCGCTTTTGTGAGTGAAAGTATCATAACAGGCATACAAAGTAGCCGCTGTCATTGCCGCGAAGATGCATCTCGAAATTTCAAAAGTAGTCACAAATTTAAACACCAGGGAAAGGCTCCATAGCCCTGGTTTGTCAGTGTGCGATATCAGAACGGAGTTAGTGTGAGGCGAATATAATAATTAGCAATCACACTGATATTCTTATCCTCGATATCAAACAATTATTAAAGTGTGACTATAAATAAGCATCCGATGTCTTTTTGACTTGCATATCATTTTTGTGGGTCTCAACAGGGTTGTAACCAAGTCACAAGGCTCCGAGTCACAAGTCAATCTCACTTGTATAGTTTTGACTCGAGTCAAGTCGAGTCATTTCAGTTCACCACCGAGTCAAGTCCGAGTCCAAGTCAGCGAGCAGAGTGCCGAGTCCGAGTCATGGAATTATGACTCGAGTCCGAGTCCAAGTCATTGTGTTGACTGCTCAGTTTCCGGTTGAAGTCTTGGTAAACCCACTTTTTATAACTCTGTTTGGTGATATCGAATGGTTCGCATTTATAATATACCAATTTTCCTTACTTTTAGCAGTTTATGGTCGCATTGTCCAGTACCAGTACCAACAGACGACATCCCAATAGTGTGTTGGCTTCGGAATAACAATGAAATGTCGGTCTTGGCCGTCTGAGTCTCGAGTCAATGACTTGGTTCGAGTCATGCGCAATGACTCGAGTCCAAGTCGAGTCAATACACAGAATGACTCGAGTCGAGTCGAGTCATTTCTGTATTTTGAATAAATGACTCGAGTCAAGTCAAGTCATCAGAAAATCGTTACTCGAGTCGGACTCGAGTCGAGTCATGACTCGAGTCATTACAACCCTGGGTCTCAATCACATCCGATTCTCTCAATCTGGTTCTTTGAGAAAATTTACAAAAGATTCAAAACAAATGGTAGGCCCATAACCACAAGTCAATCTCACTTATTGTTTTGACTCGAGCCAAGTCGAGTCATTTTCAATTCACCACCGAGTCAAGTCCAAGTCAGCGAGCAGAGGGTCGAGTTTGAGTCATTGTATTATGACTTGAGTCCAAGTCATTGTGTTGACTGCTCAGTTTCCAGTCTTGGTTAACCCACTTTTTATAACTCTGTTTAGTGATATCGAATGGTTCGCATTTATGATATACTAATTTTCCTCACTTTTAGCAGTTTCTGATGGTCGCACTTTCAAGTAGCAGTACCAATAGATGAAATCCCGACAGGGTGGTTACTTTACTATTCTTCGAAATTCCAGTGAAATCTTGGTCTTGGCCGTCTGGGTCTCGAGTCATATGACTTGGTTCGAGTCATGCGCAATGACTCGAGTCCAAGTCGACTCAATACACAGATTGACTCAAGTCGAGTCATCAGAAAATCGGGACTCGAGTCATTACAATCCTGCTATAAACTCCCTGCACCCTGCAATTTAGTTTTTGATCAGTCCTTATCAGCGTTGCAATCACTCGAGTTGCGATTTTTTGGTGACTCAACTTGACTCGAGACTAGGACGGCCAAGACATTGTAACTTCGAAGAATAGTAAAGTCACCACATTATTGATGTTTTCTCTATCAGTCCTGATACTTGGAAAATAGTGCCCGAAACAGTTAAGACCGAGGGAAATTACTATATTTTTAAAGCGCGCCATTCTATATCACTCGAGCAGAGTTGAGAAAAATGGGTTGAACCGAACTGAAAACTGAACAGTGAACATATTGGACTCGAGTCAAAACACTATGACTCAGATTCGACCCTCTACTCACTGACTTGGACTTGACTCGGTGGTGAATTGAAAATGACCCGACTTGAATCGAGGCAAAAATATAAATGTGAGATTGACTTGTGACTCGGAACCTTGTGACTTGGTTACAACCCTGGTCCTTATCCCCGTGTACTTTGTAGTGACTACGAAACAGGTGTGTCCGATGTCAAAATTGATCGCAACAACCCGCAATGGTATCACTACTTCTTCTGCGGGTATCGCGGTGTCCTCGAACACTTGGACCTGGATAAGTCGCAGGGTGGGTTTATTGTTTCGCTCTCTGTTGAGTTGCATGCGATTCTGGCCTGACGGCGTGCATTTCCTCTCGTCAGGCATGGATATTCTTGTGCATGGGACCGTGCCTAAAAACGCGGGATTATCGAGCTCGAGTGCGCTTGTGTGTGTGTCCGGTTTGGCTACCGCGCATGTGAACGGGAAAACTATTTCCAAGGTATTTGCGTTGTCCGTATTTGTTTTGAAATTGGGTACCAGAATTTTGATGTGATTTTACTATTCATATCAACTTCAAATAATGGTTTTGGTATAATTTGTTTCTTTCCGCAAGACTCTATAAAATGATTGGGCTATGTTTAGTGTTCGTAAATCAGGCATACTGTAGTGTGTTTCTATGCAAAAGGCAAAAAATGAATGATTAGAGTACTGACATTTACCTGGGTACTGTCGGTATAAACGGGTGACGTCGCGCTTCTACTGAATACCCAAACGATAGGTAATTTTTAGAGTTGTACGGTTGCAGTTACACGTCCTGGTTTAAAAACTCAACACAATATTTAAATGATCGTCGTTTTTTTTGCCAATACCAATTATTACACACTTAACCGTTGATCTCAAAGATGTATTCGTGATTTTGAGCGGTTGTTCTGCCTGACTTTGTGATAATGGAATGAAGCTAGAGCATTGCGAACTTTCTAAAAGTATTGAGTCAATCACAATCTAATGGAAATGGCCTGTGCTTTGATTGTATTACTCCGCATATTTAGTAGGGATGGTGTGAACGTGAGGTTCACGTTCGCGTTCTGTGTGCGAACGTCACAAATTTATAGGTTCACGTTCACGAACGAACCTTGGTAGGTTCTGCACTGTGAACCTTTTTCATATATTACAATTTTCATTCCATCAGAACATCTCTGGTTGAAATTTATTGCATTTCAACTGCGGGCCACTCTATGCATGGCGCAGGAAGCATAAAAATAATCAACACCAATCGAGCATGCAATGACAATCTCTAGATTTTTGCTTGCTGTGGTACAAAAGTTTGCTCTAAATATCCAGCTTTCTGTTTGTGAATATTTAGTGGCTCTCTGCTGTTACCTTGACCCGCAATCACACAACATCAAGAGCGAAATACATGCCTGTAGTCCACTGTTGCCCTACCTCGCCCAGACATTGCTTCATTGATCATTTGCCACCGTTGTTTAATTTTTTTTCTATTTTCCTTTAACTAAACATTTCTTTACAGCCAGACTGTTCAGAGTCAAGTGTACCTGTTTGATGCTGGTGTGATCAGACTAGATGACCTTCACAGTCTTATCGATCATTCCTATCAAATACCGAATACTGTGCACGCATATTTTCTGTACCACCATCACTGCCGTTTGTTATGTATTTTGGTTCGATGAAAATAAAGACTCTCTCTCTCTCTCTCTCTTATATGCAACCAATCAATTGATATCGTTGCCTGATGTAAAAAATCTAGCAGGCGTACGGGGTCAATCTTGACTTCATATGTTTATTGTACCATAAAAACCAAAGTGCTTCTATTGGGGTGTTGCCTACTGCTGAATAATTTGTTAATGGGGTAATATCGGTAGCAAGTATAGAAACCCATTTTACACTCTGCTCAATATCAACAGAACCTTTCAAAAAGGTTTGCGTTCACGCGTACCTGAACCTTTCAGAGGTTCACACCATCTCTAATATTTATCATGGGCTAGAAAGAACGGTTTTGTTTAATTATATCTGTGTGTTCTTCAGCTCACGATGGCTGAGATCTGCGCAAAGTGCGAGAGATACATCGGCACGCAAGGTGGCGGAATGGATCAGTCTATTTCGTTTCTGGCCGAAGCTGGCTCGGTATGGTCTTGTTCGCAGAAACGGCCGTGTCACGTGTTGCTATATCGTCGGTGTGTTTATAGGCGAAGCTTATTTCCTTCAATCCGATTCGTACGGAAGAAGTTAACTTGCCGGAAGGGTCGGTTTTTGTGATCTCCAACTGCTGCGTGGAGCTCAACAAGGCCGCGACGTCGCACTTCAACCAGAGGGTGGCGGAATGCAAAATCGCTACCCAGGCGCGTGCTTTTTTATTGCTCATATAGTATTTGTAGAGGCGGTCACAGTGATTTGAGTCATCAAATCCTAGTGAGTATCAGTTGTGAAGATCATAGTCAAATGGTTTTACGAGTAACGACTATATATGCCTTCATACCAGGAGTAATATTTTATCAACGAAAATTATAGTTTCAGTAGGCTACTCTAAAGTAGGGTTTGGACTTCGGGATCAAAAATGAAATCCCAGGATCGGGATTTCCCGGGATTAGCAAAGTAGTAGAATACACATACAAGCTACACACACAACATTTATTCCTTGTTGTATTGCCGCAGAAACATGCTCCCGTGAATACGAATAAAACCCAGCGACCGAAGGCCACCCGGATAATGAGCGTTTAAATTCATGTACCGCTTGTTTCGTGTAGAAGTTGATTCGTCAAATGTGATCGAAAAACGTCCAATGTTGCGTTTCATTGCCATAAGCTTTTCTTCCACACACTTACGGATTTATTTGCTGTGCTCGATCACCAAGTCACGAACCCGTTTGCGACATCCTGACAAGTCATAGCCATAAGCCTTGAAGGCCCGACGAATTCACTCACTTAGGGAAATTGAATAAATGTTAGCCCGTCCACAGCAATTAATTGGTTAAGAAGTTCATCGAGGCGAGACTTATGCGATTTATTTTATAGGAATCGATCTTCCTCATTTTCATTTTTGGCTGATCTTTCTTCGACGTGTCCGATTGAATCATGCATGGTTTAATTACTATCATTTGTACGGACCTCAAATGCGTTATCAGTCCCTTTGTGCTAAACACTGAAGATTTCAAAACGTCTTGACACAAGTTGCATTTGGTGTTTTATGTAGATTTATAAAACAAACAGTTTCGCCAAACATGTGATTTTTTCTTCGCACTGACATCTTCGAAATTCGCTATTATTTGACCTGTATTTCACCTCCAGAGCACCGTCCTTGTGACCTTCCGATACTCAGTTACATTGCTAGACTACGTAGACTACGACGGAAGTGATTGTGTAAATCATTGTTATGACATGGTTGGCTTTAATATCAAATAATTGTGAATTGTTCTAGACAATGAGCAGAGTTTTTGACATTGCTTTATTACCAAAATAAGAGATATGGCGCTACGTAAGCCTTGGAAAATGCTGTTTACAAATCCCGGGATTGGGATTGCTTCAAATCCCGGGATCCCAACGCTACTCTAAAGCCTTGAAACTTCAGTTAGCCGTATCTTAAAATCGACAAACGTGTTGCACAAGGCTGCCGATATTCATGGAACCACGTTTCTGTCTAGTAGCGATTGACACGCAATGGTCATAAAGTGCTATAAAACAGTCGTGGTTCGGAAACTCAAATTTATTTTGGATGGTGTGCCACTGGCATCATTTGGCCGTAAAAGAGACACAACTTGGAACATAGGTACTCGAATAACGGTATCTGCTACACTCCGTCAAGGTGATACACCCTCGAAAACTTTGGTACACCGGCTTGAAAAGCTGAATGGGACTAGAAAATTTTCTGCTTCCCCTATTTAGATTGGAATTAGAATTATAGCTACACAGTTTTTTCCAAATTAGATTACAATTAAAATTACTGGATTCGTAAAAGCTTGAAAAATGAATCAAATTTTGAAATAAAAATAAATACGATAAAATTCATGTTCAGCTCATTTCAAATCATTCACCAAGCTTGGCTCGTATCGCAATACACAGCATTTTCAGGAAAACCAGAATTTAGATGAGAAATGAAATCCAGACATCTTTGGTGACAGGTTCTCGCCAAGCAAAACGGGGTTGACGGCGGCGCGGTGAAACGATTTTACGATCTGCAATCGGCGCTGGACGCCTCTTACGACAAGATGTTGGAGCTTGTCGCGAGCGGCTTGCACCCGGAACCGTATAAAAGAAGCGAAATCCTGCAAATTTTGGGCCTGTCCGACGACGAGCTTGTGGCTTCCTGCCTGAGCCAAAACACGCGTGACAGTGAGTGTCATGGGTTACACGCAGGCAGCTACAGACTCCTGCAGGATTCTGAATTATGACTCAGTGTAATTTTAAATTTCTCCCGACTCGCCAAAATTGACATCCGCGTCTCGGTTTGGAAGTAGCGGGCTCCAACCAGAGGCGGTCAAAGCAATCAGAATTGCTACTCAATTAAGTAGGTCTAATACCGCAATTTTCTGCTACATTACGGGTGGAGATCACGTTTGAATATATCTGTTAATCGTGTCGCATAAGATTTTGCTCGCGGACCCTCCCGAGCAGCCTGCTGAAACTTTTAATCCACACAAGTTGGTTGTCTCAATAAACTGGGAAATTTTTGACTTGGTAAACAATTTTTTGTCCTAACGCTACAGTTTAGACATAAGTTTGATTTATTATGACATGTGAAAAAAAATCGCCCTCGTTTTTACTATTTGTAGTCAACTTTCGTGTCATATGCTGAATAAGTCGTCTTCACATGTATTTTTTTGGCCGTGTTGATTGAATATATCTCAGGACGTTCTAACATTTTCGCCCCCCTATTTCTTAGAACCGCCCACGCTGGGAACCAATGATCTACGCCATGCAAGTAGATTTACTGATTTCCAACATAGCCAAAACTACTCCGAGTAAAAGTAAAATGGTAGACGTCTCAAAAGTACTCTGGTATGTAATCGAGGGCTGGACGCCCATCGAGATAGTTAGAATTGTCTTCACCCGCAGCGAAAAAGTGAGAGCAATATGCTCTTTTTATTACTTCTACACATTTTTGCAAACCCAAATATTGTGTCTATGCATGCGTCAGAAGTTGCAGTTGTCCTAGCGATCCGCTAAAATGTCGCCAGAAACAGAATATAAGGCGCTATTTTTATTTCTTCAACGTATTTTTGCAAACCGAAATATCAGATACATGCATGAAGTCTGAATACTCCTCCTGCGCCGTACTAAAGTGGCCAAAATCGAATCCATGGTGGTTTTTTTATATCTTCAACATCATTTTGCAAACCAAAGTCAAAATTGTACGGGCCGCATTTGGCCCAACTCTACTCTAGGTCGACCCGACATCGATTGGAGGGTGTCTTTTTTTCAGCACAAACCTTCCAGTTGCGTCAGCGTGCGGAACACGTCTTCAGCGAGGCGGGCCGGGTGGTGGAATTCAAGAAGACTTGCGATTCGGACGTCGCCGACAAAATTGGGACTCTCGGTACGTTAATCCGGACCGGTTTCGTTTGCGTGGCCGGAATAATCTCGGTCGTGTTACAGGCACCTTGATGTCGGCCAGTCATGTCAGCTGTAGCAAAATGTACGAGTGCAGTTGCGCCGAATTGGATCGTCTCACAGAGATTTGCAGGTGGGATGATTTTTTTCTCTTCAAATATTTGTGTTCGTGGGCAGTTGCAGTTATGGATTATGGAAGTTAAGTTTTCACGTCACAAACATAATTCTTTCTGCGGGCACTATTTGATATAAAATAATAAATGTACATGAAATAAACGCATAATTTACCTGGTAGATATACACAGGGATTTAACCGAGTCACAAGATTCCGCGCAACAAGTCAATCTCACTTTCATAGTTTTGTCTCGAGTCAAGATGAGTCATTTTCCATTCACCAGCGAGTCAAATCCGAGTTCAAGTCACAATGTAGAGGGTCGAGTCCGAGTCATAGAGTTGTGACTCGATTCTGAGTCCAAGTCATTGTGTTCACTGTTCAGTTTTGAGTTCAGACCGGTTCAACCCATGTTTTTAAACTCCGCTCGAGTGATATAGAATGGCTCGCATTCATAATATCGAAAATTTTCTCAGTTCCAACAGTTTCTGGCCTTCTTTTCCAAGTATCAGGACTGATAGACGAAATACAATTAATTTGATGACTTTACTATTCTTTGAAATTATTGTGAAATGTCTGTCTTGGCTGCCCTTGTCTCGAGTCATATGACTTGGTTCGATTCATGCACAATGACTCGAGTACAAGTCGAGTCCATACACAAATTGACTCGGGTCAAGTCGAGTCACCAAAAAATCGTGACTTGGGTCATTGCTACCCTGGATATACAGCAATTTTGGAGTCGGAGTTGGTGTACTGAAAATGTCTATATAGTTGCTGGTATATGTAAGTGTAACCACAGCCGTGGTGATAAGTTTGGTTTCGGCCGGTAATTTCAATTGCGTACATGTACTGTACTCATTGATTTTTGCTTGCCAGAGACGCGGGCGCGCTCGGATCCCGTTTGACCGGGGCAGGCTGGGGCGGCTGCGCCGTCTCCGTTGTGCCGGCCGAGCGCTTGAAAGGATTCCTGGAGACAGTCTCTTCCAAATACTTCGAGTCGTCGGGCCCGAAACTCGACGGACGAAAATTGGAAGAGGTCCTCTTTGCAACGAAACCTGGGAGCGGTGCATCTGTCTACAGATTTTAGTCAAATTTCGATATAATTAGTGATGCTATCTTGCTCGTAGTAATGTAGAAACCTTTGTGACTAGTCAAATTTTAGTCAAAACCTATTCAGTTTCATATTCTGCACCTGTTTTAGTGGTGAATCCTCAGATATTTTTGATAGCATGGAATGATTATATACTGTAAGCTAGGGTAACCCTATACATACATACATACGTCCTCCGGAATTGTCCACCTGTTACGGGAATTTGAAAATGTCCTCGGAGAGGCGTCCTCCTTTTTGGTAATTCGTCCTCCTTTACAGCTTTTAGAGCTAATATAGTGGACAGATTGTAGTGAGAATGGGCATAAATGACGCTAAATAGGGAATTCGAGGTTGGAACGAAAGTGACGACCTTTTTTTTTTATATATAGTCAACCAAGTTAGATAGTGAAAGAGAAACTGTAATTCAGGAGTTGAGCTGGAAATTCGACTTTTTTTGTTTTTCAGTCAACCAACCGCAAAGTCGGGAAAAATTGATAATTCGTTCCGAATTTAACCCCACAGTCCTGAGTCTGGAAATTTTGACAAAGATCCTCCTTTCCCGCTTCCAAAATATGGTAACCGTACTGTAAGCACTTACTCAACCATCTCTGATTACGATCATGGAAACATAGTTTCAAGTCCTCTCCTAGTTGATGTTGTCCTATGTATGTAACAGCAAATCGTCAATTCAAGATCCCCTGGAATTTGAGCAAACCCGTTCGTCCGAAAACTTGTGACTTTGAAATCAATGTACACCTGTCTACCTACTTACTTGTCTACTTACTTGGTTATGATCTTTTCAATCTACGATATTTCACAATGTTATTTCTCACAAGTGTGACCCAAAGATTCCCTAATATGTTTGTCGGTGCTTATCTTGTCGGTCTTTCTTTTCTCGTCATTTGAAATCTGCACTACTTGATTCAAGCATTGCACTAGCTCCGAAGCTTATAATAATTCCGTTGAAGAAATGTTGCAATCAAATTGCTGTATGTTTGTATACATTTCTCATCCACATATCTCTTTATATGATTTGCGGTAATGTTGTTTTATATTTGGCAGCCCGACACGTAACTGATTTAGTCTACGCGTATTTTCTGGTGTATGCAACTTGCAGTTTAGCCTATAGTAAATTTATAATGTTCTAGCGCTACTAAATGTTTGGTACTGTTAGGTAATGTGCAATGCTGTGCAAAAGTCGACACCGATTGTTCTGAAGCTGCTAATAAAATTTGATTATTGTCGATACGTCATGTTTGTGAGTTGACAGGTAAAAATGATGGTGAATGACGGTGATATTGTGCGATTTTTTTGTCACTGATCCTTTCCCATTTGTCTGAGTAGGTTATATCATTACTATTTGAGGTAGACCTGAAAATGAGGTTGTGTCGAGTTCTCTTAATATATCGTGCTACCTATGAAGGACAATCTGAAAAGGGCCATTCTGATTTGTTGGTGTTAGTGGCACATGGTCATGATGCTGTGCCTGAACTGGTAGATATCATAAGACTGTTAATATAACCATAAAAGATATTGATTTGTTCATCATTGGTTTATTAGCGATTTTATCACCACAAAATACGATACAATGAAAAGATAGGAAGGTGTCGGAGCGACTTGGAGTAGTCTATGGAATCAGGAAAAAAACAAGTAACAAGAAATGGAGTGGCATGTCATGGAAGGCGAGATCGGTAGGTCAGTCGTGGTACGGTAATCTTGAGCATGGTCTAGTTGGATCACTTCGTAACCTTGATTTTTGTCTGGCTGTGTCCTTAGCGAAAAAAGTGACCACCTACTGCCATGAGGTCCGATCAGGGCCGTAACAGCACTTCGCCAGGCCCCCCCAAAACTTTGATCTTGGGCCCCCCATAGGGTTATAGACCAAACTTCTGGGGGGCTTCGCCCCCCAGACCCCCCCTACGCCGATACACTGTTTACCAA
>ATSW01006272.1:0-10000 GCA_000444245.1 Botryllus schlosseri
CTCTCGTATGCTGCGCAATTCGCATACACGTATGTAATAGCATACAGTGACTAAAATCTGACGTAGTAAGCAAGTAATGGCGAATCTCGGCAGACTGGGGCCGCGGGCCACATTATCATGTAAGACGGAAAACTGTCCGCGGGCCGGACAAAATCCCTTCGCGGGCCGGATCCGGCCCGCCCCTGTACTAGGAGGAAGCTGGGCCACTGGCCATGCTTCAGTCAAGTGTCCAAACACATTAGCCATTGCAGCCAAGCGGCCCTGTGGATATTCAGCTGTATCTGCTGCATCAGCTGTATCAGCTGTAGGCTATCACGGCTGTATCAGATGTATCAGCTGTATCACAGCTGTATCAGCTGTAATACATATGTATCGGCTGTATATGCTGCATCACAGCTGTATCAGCTGTATCACTCTATGACTCTCAAGTATCAGCTGTATCACTCATTCAAGTGTCAGCTGTATCACCCAGTTATATCTCTGCACATCACTCAGGTATCAGCTGTATCAGCTAGGGGAGATGTGGTACCGATGGATCACTGGGACCGAAAATACTTTAAAAATTCTCTATGATAATTCCATGATTACACTCCGTGAACTTGTCTACAATTGCATGCTGGCAAAATCTTTCCTCTCATAGAAAAAAAATTAGACGAGCGCGAGCTATGGGGTCTCTCACAGATGATGTTTTTTGTTTTGGGGGGTGTAAACTAAATTTTAGGGATGGTGTAAACGTGAGGTTCACGTTCGCGTTCTGTGTGTGAACCTCAGTAATGTAGAGGTTCACGTTCACAAACGAACCTTGGTAGGTTCTGCACTGTGAACCTTTTTCATTTATTACAATTTTCACTTCCTTATAACACCTTTGGTGGAAATTTGTTGCATTTCAACTGCGGGCCACTCTATGCATAGCGCTGGCAGCATAAAAAAATCAACATTCAACGAGCATGCACCTTGACAATCTCAAAGATTTACTTGATTTGTTACAAAAGCTCGCTCGAAATATCCACCTTTCCGCTTGAGAATATTAATGACCCTTAGTTGCGAGCTTGACCCGCAATCATTACCATACAACATCAAGAGCGAAATACACTACATATACGTAGTAAGCTAATAATGCTTATTCAACCAATCAATGGAATTGATTGATATCGTTGTCTGATGTAAAAAAAATCAAGCAGGCGTACGATGTCAATTTTGATTTCATACGTTTATTGTATCATAAAAACCAAATTCGTGCGATTGGGGTGTTGGCTTGTTGCTTGTTGCTGTATAACTTATTGTTAATGGGTTAATATCGGAAGCAAGTATAGACACCCTTGCAAGTCGTCATCGAAATGGTTGGTAAAGCAACGGAAGATATCGATTTTATGGGATAATTATGTGATTTGATTGCCCCAGTTGATACATTTGGCGACGTTTAAAACGCCAATATGTACTTCAGCATTGTGGCATTAAGGTGCCCGAGTCGTCGCTAGGTATCGTGTACTACTGAATATTAATATAGGCTTTCAATTCACTGAAATGTAGGGTTGGAATTAACAATATGACGTCACTTGACGTCATGAGGTTCACGTTCGCGTTCACACAGAACCTTTCAAAAAGGTTCGCGTTCACACGAACCCGAACCTTTCAGAGGTTCACACCATCCCTACTAAATTTAGATCGACATATATACATTTTTCTTTGTAACCTTCAACACGAACAAACCAGCAATCATTTTTATTGTGAAGTGTAGGGCTAGTATCAGGCTATATAATGGCATCTATTTTTTTCAGTACCTGATTTGAGTGGAATTTTTTTCGATTCTTGTGTAAAATTCGCAGGGTGGGGACCGATGATACAATAGCCAAATCAAGCAAAATAATCAAGCATACTAATCATGAAACAAATGAAACATGCCTACGTACAGAAAATCTTTATGTAATAATTGCATATGATGTTTTATCGCTATAACGAGGTATTTGGAAGTCACACTCTCGATTTTCGGGCAATATGTATGTACCCTCAAATTTATAAGTTCGAGCCCAAATACAAACATGATTTTATAACAACATTTGAGTTATTATTTATTCTATTTTTTGACATTTGCGACCAAACATTCTTCTTTGGCTTGCTCTAGCTTAGATTATAATACTGAGCAAGAAAATTCGTCCCATCTGACTTTTTTAGGGCATATGTGTCATAGGTACCGGGGGCGTGTGCCATTGGACCCACCGGGTGGGGACCGATGACACGTTCGAGCAACAAATTTTAAACGTCCATAAATATTTTTTGAAAAGACGGATATTCATGTATATGTGCGCGATAGGTAGAGCTTGTATCAAAGTGCTGAACCAGCAAAAGATCTGCTGTTTTCGGGAGAACATTTTGGGGCCAGCGATCATTTTCCAATTTTTGATCCATCGGTACCACATCTTCCCTATATTACTCAAATATCATTTCTCGCGAAGGCTCGTGAGAAGGTTTGGGCGTCGAATCGAATATTAAATGGACATTCGTACTCTGAAGCACTGTATACGAACAATGATTGGGAAAGAGTGAATTTAATGATAAAGGTACAGACGCAATGGCAAAAATGTAAACTGACAAAATTTGTTGACCTGCTACATGAAATGGCCACGAGTCACGACAATGTATTTGGATGTACAGAGGGCATTTTATAATCAATGCATTACCGACTAAAGGAGAAATTTCTGAAGGATGAATTCTATTCATATGAATGAGACAAAAATCGGACAAGGAAAAGGAAATAATATTTGCAAGGTTTCTTGGGCAAGCAGTATTGCTTGATGCTAACTTACAAGTGTTGAGTAAATTTTTAAAATTTCAGTAATACAGTCAAATTGTTATTCCTACGCAATATAGGAAGAGGTCAGATTACAGAATTGGAGAATTGCAGTAGATGAAGAATTTGCGAGGGTTACAGAGCAGAGGTAGGGATGATTGAAAATGCAGAATCGAAATTACTGAAATTATGCTGTGATTCACAAGAGTAATTTTAGTCCAGTGGTGCATTCAAGGCCTTCCGAAGAATATGCACAGTCCCCAATAGCGTGTTCTTTTGTATCATATGGATCATTAATAATATCATATGTAGTATAAATTTGTTTTTGTGACTCAATGAAATCTTGGGGGTTCGGAGCATTATCGAAATCAAAGGTTTCGACTGACACTCAGCAATCATTGAATATTAGGACTGGTCTTTCAAAACACGAATCCTTCTGCCAGCGTACTACATGTCAACTCATGTCGGCCTAATAAACCTGATGTACCAGGGTTGTAACCAAGTCACAAGTCAATCTCACTTTTGAGTTTTGACTCAAGTCAAGTCGAGTCATTTTCAATTCACCACCACGAGTCAAGCCGAGTTATCAGAAAATCGTGACTCGAGTTGACTCATGACTCGAGTCATTACAATACTGTGATATACCTTGACATGACCCCGCACACTCTCAGTATAACGCTATGAGCAAGCATTAAAGGATTTCCGCCTCTCGTGTCAAGTGGCTGCAGCGATAAGATATTATGATTATGTTGAACATATGAAGCACAACCTGTAACTTGCGTAGTAAAATTTTCCGGTCATTGCATCAGTCATCTCTATCTTGAGCGCGAATGTTCTGTTACGCGTTTGCAAATGGAGACATTCGAGTCCTGACAAAGAGAGAAACGTTTGTATCTGTCATACTTTCTACGAAACACGAAGCAAAACATCTGTCAATCGGGGAGGGGGCTTTAAACTTCTGCTGCACTGATTACTGTGGATAATGAAAGAGTGACAAATCCATTTCAACTTTCTCGGATCGGATAGCGACAAGCCTTAGCTACATTGCATAACTTATATGCAGTCGATAGAACTTTGGGATTGAAGTAGGCTAATAGTCGTTTGTCTAGAGACCATCCAGGCATCTCCTTGCAGTGTTGGGCTTGGAATGACTCGAGTCATGACTTAACTCGAATCAGACTCGGGTCAACTTTTTCGTATGACTTGACTGACTCGAGTCACTTTACAAAAATGATTTGACTTCAGTTGATTCGTCGCTTCAGAAATGTGGTTTGACTTGTAGCAAAATTTACTAGTCAATTTCAAGTCATCAAGTAAACGTTCTCGAATAACCAACCCGATTTGTTTCAACTTCTCGAGGCTTCGTATTCCATTTCGGCTGATTAATAAGAGACTGAAGCATATGTAGCTATACAGTAACTCAAGTATTTTATTAGCAATTCAATGTGTGCGTGAGCGATACAACACGTTTTTGCATTGAATATTTAACTTTGTATTCGTTATTTGAATCAAGATAAATGGTCATCTGATCTGTCTTTCACACGGATAGAAAAATGTAATGACCTTGAATCATCACTTATAATTAGAAAATTCAATTTGAGTTGGATTGCGACTTGACTTGTGTCTTGACTGGACTAGAATCGAGTCACTTTCGAAAATCGACTGACTTGACTTGACTCGAGTCAAAATGCCAAATGACTCGAGATGACTAATGACTCATAGGTAGTGACTAGATCCCAACACTGCTACTTGCTGGATTTTTCGTTCTGTAATCGTGTGCAGCTTGCCCGTTTTAATGCAATATATTGTTACAACTTGTGGGAAATTAGCCCCAATATGATAATTTGACATTTCTTAGGGGTAATAATATTGTAAACACACCATCCTTTATCGTCCAGATTTTTGTATTCAGTATTCTTCCTACAATGCTGTGATCTGCCTCGAAGCATATTTATTCGTATAAGACACTAGCTATATAGGTTTGTGGTTCAACAAAGTATTACCTACATTTGATACCTTGATTGCAGAATAGTAAGCATAAACTTTATTCTAGACCAGTGGTTCCCAAACGGTGGGGAATTCCCCACTGGTGGGGAATTTCGGGATTTCTGGTGGGGAATAGACTCACTTTTGAAAAAATCTTTACAGTAATATTCTCCTTTATTAAATGTCGTTTTGAAATGTCGACCGATTATTTCATAGCTCATTTGCAATTCAGCGATTCATATTATCAGTGCCTCCAATTAGCGAGAATCGTCTGGATAGCAACACGCGATCTCCAGAACAGTTTTATTCATTTGTACACCATCATCGGCCACGAAACGTAGTGATAGAAAAATTCTGATTCGTTGTATTAAGAGCTCATATTGCTGAATGCTGAACAATGAATATGTATTGACGGGAGATCGTGGACTTGCTAATTGATAGCACATTCGGACTCGTTACAAATGAAATTACATATTTATATTATTTCAAGTTCTTTTAGTATTGTGCGAAAGTGTAGTGAACGGCGGCTTATATTTATATATATATCGCACGCATGAGTTCGTCAACATCAGGAAGTTTATCTGACCCATGTATTATTCGGCATTTACTTATGAAAATTGATGCTACCCCGCAACATTTGGAAACTTTTCAAACCCATCCTATTTTTCTGTTGGCTGCGCGCCTGGGGAGTTACATATATTTACGGAGGTGCGTTTACGGTTACCAGTTCACTGCTGCATTAATTTTATTGTGTGCTGATCATTTCCGGGATCTTAACAATCTCCAATAGCACGTAAGCAAAGGCTTGCCAAATTTTATTAGAGGTAGCACTTTAAAGGGTAGATATGGATATTATAGAGATTTTAGGTGGGGAATAAAGGCTCGGAATAAATCGGAAGTGGGGAATTAGAATAAAAAGGTTGGGAACCACTGTTCTAGACTCAAATGTAAATTATGGAATCATAATTTTGTTTGTAACCACCGTGCTTTGAAACCATAATGACTCTGGATCTTCGGGTGGCGAGATCGGTCCTGCGTTCTTTGCAATTGTATCCATCGATTCCGCAAAGTCCCTTAGTTGCTTGTATAAACACATACTTTTCTGGGCTATTAGCCGCCCGTGGATTTTTATACCGATATTAGTTTGATATACCAAAATTATTATTCTCACCCAACCAAAATTCGCCGTTCGGATCCCCAAACCCCTTCACGTATTGGTTCCATCCTCTATAAAAGTTCACTTCGCCATTAATTCGTCGTTGGAAAACCTGCAAAATAGCCACCCAAATGCGAGTGATTCCCTTCGTAAGCGTAACACTTGAATGTACCGAAAAACGTCTAAATCTTTCACCCGTTATTTTACCTGACAATTGCATTCCATATCGGTCATATAGGAACCATGGGTATTCACTATGCAGCATATTTTCATGTACATCAATTTTGTAAAATAGTAGGCCTAAACGCTACAGTTGTGTGTAGTTGCGACATAGGGTACATGCGGCGTCGTCTTGTTGTGCAAGGGTGTCAAACATACCGCCCGCGGGCCGCCAAACGATTTCATTCGGCCCGGGAGGCAGTTCTGAGTAAATTGAAAGATTATTGTATTATGCCCCACATTTCTAACAAAAGTTGAGATTTTTTAGCAATAATTACTTTGAGTTAAATAAATCCCTTAAAACAGCAAATGTCGAACATGTTCAATTGTTCATAGGCCACACAATAACCGCCTATCGACAGTGCTGAGTGCTCACTCAAGTAACCATCAGGAACAATTTGGTAAATTTGACACCAGGTTTTGAGAAGGCATAAAAGTGCACACTCAATTCAGAGTTTTCCGAAACAATAATGGACCAAATAATAGTTAGCCAAAGGCGGGAACGCGAATGAGAAATCGTGGTATGTAAAATACGTGGAAAATGTAACAGTTACACGAAGAATACAATTAAAATATCGATGGTTGCACTGCTATATGCCTTACTGTGACCCCAAAAGCCCCAGCCCCAGTGCCCAGCGAAACTCGAATTATGAAATGGTGGTATACAAATGATGAACAAAATTTCAACGTCCGCGTTTACAATCTCTTGTTGCCCACAACACGGATATGCAGACGTGCCGGGCAAACGACGCACCACGACTGCAACAAGGGGAGTATAAAACATAATCCAACTTACATCGTCGTTAGAGCCACCGTAGTTTGTCGCTGTATTTAGTCGACTAATCATAGTATTTTGCCGCTTCCATTGTTTGTGAATAATAGTGTTGCACGATTAGAGCCCACATGACCCGCGATATAATTAGCCTATAATACAATTTCATGCACAGCGTTGATAATTAAGCATTCGAGTGAAAAACAAGGGCATGGGTTTGGCGGTAACAATTAAAATCATTTGACTGTTCTTACCCGCGAGCTAGTAAAACTTTTGTAACCGGCTCGTGACCCAATTTGAGTTGTAGTGTATCAGCTATGTTATTAAGGAAGCTATACGTTTATCGTCGCTCAGTAATTTTAGATTTTATCATTATCAGTATTGCACATGTTGATATGTATGTTCTAATCTTAGAACGGTAATTAAACTTGGGCAATGAAATCGCCTATAGTTTACTACATTAGCGCCTACCACATCCGAATTGAAGAGTTCATTGTTCAAATATCAGGGTTGTAATCAATGTGCTGACATGGTCTCTGCACACAGAAAATCTAGGCTGCGCACAAAAAATCCGAAGTGATGACTTATTTTTTAGTCGTTGCGCACTGTTGTCCAAGGGACCGCGCAGTGAGTTGGTTAGTCGTAAGGGCGTGCACGTGAAGTCTCGTCAAAAATTAGAGGGAACATTGGTTTTAATGCGGTTTTTTGATGTCTCGACTTCACTCGAGGCACTTCGTGCGTTGACATGACTCGAGACTCGGACGGCCAAGACAGGCATTATATAGTAACTTCGAAGAATAGTAAGCTACTCTAGTAGAAGCGGAGTTATTTGATTTTTTCGTTGATAATTCTAAATTGTGCCGAAATTTACTCTTCGCAGACACGATATATGAAGGTCTATGACCTATGACCTCGAGATATATCCTTGTCTAATGGGTATCAATCCATGCCAGGGGCGGGCAACATATCAGTCGGCAGGCCGGATATAGGAAAATGAAGTACTTGGCGGGCCAGATTCCTGAATCGATACAATAATCGTTTATTATTTCACCCAGGACCGTAACCGCCACACCCCAAACCCCCCAATTGGGGGGAGAGCTCGAAGGGGGCCAAAAATAATTTCGTGAATTAACATAAATTATAGAATTTTTTCTGAAAATTTATGCAACTTCTTTAAAAAAAAATTCGCGCGATTTAATATGGCCAAATATCTTGATTATTGGGTACCCTTTCCACAAGAAAAACAAAACGTGATTTATAGAAACGGGCATTTCGGCGTCGGCCATTACCGCGCCACGACGCACCAAGACTTATGAAGTTTTAGGCTATGTAACATGCGACTCCGAGAAGTGTGCCAGAACGCCCGGCTGCGGGAAAATCTTGGCCGAAAAGTACTGCCCATATAGTAACCGAAAACTTAAATATATATACATATATGTTTAATTGTCCATTGGCTCCTAAATGGCTGGCGCCGAATGTTCCTGACTTGGCAATCTGAACCCCACAAGACAAATGTCATCCTGCAGAGAATAATTATTTGCCAGTGAAGAACTATGAATTTGAAATCGTGTGCGTCTTTTAGTTTGGTAGGCCTACGTTTGGGCGATTTCAATATCTGTTGACATAGCAACATGTACCGAAGTCATTATACCAACAGGCCCAACCGAATATGTTGCATTATCATTTACGGGCCCTACATTTTCCAAGACACCTCACATAGCTCTAATGGTAAGTATGTATTACGTCAGCAGAGAGAGGATAAAAATTAGCAATGCAATTCCCGATCATATCGACCGATTCCATTATGAATTACAGAAAATTTCTGCGCCTCAGACGTTTAGCCAGCATGAGCTGGTTCACTAAACAGTACAAGGTATCTCGCTGATAAGTAGCGGCAACAACGTATAACCTGAAGGGGATCCAAGACCAACGATTTGGGGGGGCTGGCGAAGTGCTGTTTCGGTCCTGTATCCACCTATACACTATTTAACGTAAATTTAAAGTTGAAATCATAGTGACCAAAAGCATTATATCTTATTGAATTTATTACCTTAAAGTAAGCTACTTGAATAGCTGTTGAAGTCAATTATATCTGTGGTCGATCAAAGTTGTCGACAAGTTCTTTGAACTCTGGTTGCATGTCGGCCGTAGCAACCCTTAGTAAGGACTGCACTTGAGCTTTAGTTAGATTGGCACGCAGCTTTGCCTGTTCAATTTCATGGTCGAAAATATTTGCTCGCAAATGTATGTAGACCCGGACAGAACAAGTAGTTTCATGGTCATATTTATCTGGCAGCGGTAAATATTATCATGTGAGGCCTGAAACTCCCTGCGGGATGCTCAAAATCCCTTCGCCCGCCCCTAGCCCATGCGTTGGACGCCATAGTCTGCAAGAATTCTATTTCCCGGTTTTCAGAAGCGACCTTGGACGGCTTTAGGCATAGCTAATATCCCTAATTTTAGCATTCATATACAAAAATTGACTATAACTATTTATAGAAACAAACAACTGTAGTCTATAATATTTTTGTGGCATATTTAGAGATCACAGAGCCGCTAGGAGGCTACCTTGGAGCCGCGTACGGCTCTGAGAGTCGCTGTTGGGGAATCACTGGACTAGAGTCTCAGCACCATGACTTAGACTCAAACCTTTGAGTGTTGACTTGAACTCTGATTCTACTCTACTCCGGTTAAAACTATAAAAGTATAATTGTCTTGTGACTTAGTTACAGCCATGTCAAATACTGTGACCAATTCCAGGTAAATGAAGCTGTAAAATATTCATACTCGTAGTGTTGTGACATGTACAACCTCTTACTGGCGGTTCATTGCCGCAAGACAAAAAAGCCCCGTAGCTTGTCTAGGGTTTTATTTATAACGACATTGAATTTAAAGTACGGGTGTGCTAAGCAAGGCCCTAATTTAATACCCGTTTTAGACACAATTCCGAGAAATGAAACGAAAAGAAAATATTGCAATATATGTGCTCACTATACAGCAGTGCAGAACATATACCATACTTTCAAGGTACCGTCTACATCAGTGGTCGGGAACCTATGGCTCGCGAGCCATATATGGC
>ATSW01006276.1:0-10355 GCA_000444245.1 Botryllus schlosseri
AAATACTAGTATAGCCTACTATAGATTAGGTACGTCTGATCAGGGCAGCGATATAAGGTAGGCAAATCAGGCTTTCAAGAAAGGGATAGGCGTGAATCTGGTTGGGTAACGAAATTGCGCTTCTGCAGCAGAATGGTCCTGCAAGGGCGCTCAAAATGACCAAATGTCCTATTTTTTCGCATTTCATGTTAGTTGCTTATACTTCAGGGAAGACGTTTTGGCGAGTCGTAGGCCTAGTTATTTCAAAAAAATCGGTAACCATAAAACACGCTGAATTTCTGGTTTAAAAAAGACTTTACAACAAATTTGCTTTACCAGCCCTACCTTCTTCATTGTAAATAATAAATATTCGCCGTTCTCTGTATCATCTGGGCCTCTTTACATGCGAGGATCTGTCACAGTTTTTCTAGCGCAAAACAGATCTATATCAGTTTCGAGCATCTTGGCGGTTGTATATATTTCGTGTAAAACAATTTCACGAATCCGTTAAAAGTGATCATTCCTTATTAACAAAAAAATGATCATTCCTCATTAACAAAAAGTAAAGTAACCGCAAAGTATTTATGGGCTGAATCTGAAATATAAATTTGATTTGGTATTTTTTGTCTGTTTTTGCAACTTTTTCCTTGCCAACTTTTGCCTGCAATTACTAAGAAAATGTATAATACCATCAAACTGAAACGTGCCAATTCTGACTTCGTTTCAATTGCCGGCAAAAAATGTCCTCTTTTTGTGTGCTGAAAATATTGTAGGCCTACTCGGTATTATTATTATTGGCGAGTTTGCTAGCGCTATGACGGTGGAAGGGGTGGCTTGTGACGCTCCTGTGCAATATCGAATCAATCAGTTGCAATCGACGAGTAGCGAATTTCAAGTAATGTACGGAAGATACCAGAATGTTGACTGCAGATACAGACCATATCAGCGGCCGGTACAGCCATTCCAAAAACATAATGACTACAGCCAGCCATTGCAGCAAATGTATTCGTCCAGTTTTTTGGGGTTTCCAATGACGCCTTCGTTACGAAACGTATCAATTCACCAAACGCCGTTGCGTGGTGGAATATCAAACGATCCATATGCAACATCAAGACAGACCGATTCATTCGCAATATCGAACCAGAATTGTCGGCCTAATCTACCGTTGAGTGGAACACGTTGCACTTCAGCAATCATGCAACCAGTAGGTATGGAAATTTCTCGACATAGCCAACCATCTCCGATGATTCCAATTAGTACACCGCAAAGAAGGCAGTTTGCGCCTATACAGCAGCAATCGTTAACAAACGGACAGCGCTATAACAACAGTTCTGTGTTGCAACAGAGTTATTATCGCAACAAGACTGCATCGCAACATATGGCTCTTGGGAATCAGTTCAAGTTATCCCAAGAAACGCGATTTCAAGGCGATATAACCCATAATGTCACAGATCCATTGCAGCAACCACGAAAGACATTCTGTCAATTTTCATCTGATGTCCAACTACCTGTTAATGAATTCGATGGCAATTTAAACATGGCACAAAATAGTATGGAGCAGTGCGCTTACCAGACTCTGCCAACATGGAGACATGCACAGTATCTCGTATCAAACTCCAATCCTGTGCATGAAGCGCCCAACACGTTCAAAATGCTGCAGACTCTCTTAAGACCACAAAACGACGCCACTGTTTTGAGTCAAATTCAGCCGCAATCGCCACAAACTACGGCCGCCATGCAAATTCCTGACAATCCACGTAAAATTGACCTCGGTAATCTACAGCACGGTATGCATAAGGAGCTGAGTGGATTGATACAGCAATCATCGAGTGCAATTAGAAATACCAATCTGCAGTCCACTTCGACATCTTTGTATCATGTTGGTATGCAGCATCAAATCAAGAAAATCAATCGATCTGCGTCAACCTACTCGCAATGTTCCAAGATGAAACAGCCAAGTTCCAAGTCGAATATGAACCAATATATCACAAACGCTAATATAGTAGTACAGGAAAACCAACAGGTTATAGTTCCAGCAATATCGACAGTTCCTCATTTCTCAGATCCGTTCCCGGATGATGATACTTCGGTGAAACCGTGTCATCCTGCGCTAGTACGGGAGGTAAGTCCGGGTTTACGATTTACTTTTGCTGTGTTCGGTTCTAACATAATTCGGAAAAGCTGAATATTTTCAAGTCGTCTGACTATATTGACAGGCGAGAGCTATGTCTCAAAGGCCTTCCGGGGTTCGCGATACTATCACCCAGAGAAAATACGACACCACATTTGACGGAATCACGGTGAAGTTAAGAAATATCGAACTGTGGAAGCAATTTGCAAACGTCACGATGGAGATGATGATTAGCCCTGGTGGGAGGTAAATGAGTTTTCGCTATGGCAAAGTTACAATACTAGATACTTTTCGTAAGGGGTGTAAAACGCAATTTGAACCTGAAAGTACCGTTTGCCTGATTACACCCCACGCTAGGATGGAAATCTCGTCAATACGCCTGTTTTTGCACACACGGATTTGCAGCGCGCCTAACCAAGGATAATGAACACAAATTCCATTTTTTGCAGGCGAATGTTTCCGACGTTGGACTTTGAGATCAGCGGCCTAAATCCGAAAAGTACCTATGTGGTTTTCCTTGATTTTATCCTCCATGATAACGTTCCTCTAAAATACAACACGTGAGTAGCCTACTACGCTTGTTCAAAAATGACTTCATTTTGTCAAATTTTACTGGACATTCGATAAAATTTTAGGTTGGCTGAAAAAAACGCTGTGCACCAGGTTTGGTTCAATTCAAACCCGCAGAAGCGAGCCTATTACAGTTACAAAAGTAATCTCAAATTTCTAATTTGACTGTGAACCCCATGAAATTGTTAGGTTGTCTGATAACACGATGCGTATCAACTTTGGCTCAATTTCCACCAGTAGCAGTTCTCTTACTGGAATACAAAATTCTGGATTTTGGGAATTATCTTTCAAGGGAACTACCCACCGTAAATACTATTATTTCAAAACCAAAATTTTGAACACCAATATAACTTTACTTCCGACGTTTGGAATTGAGTCATATTTAGTATGCTTCGTTAACAATTTCAAGACATAGTCAGTAATATTTGAAAAAAAAGCATTTTCCATTGTTTAAATAAATTGATATTTTCTCACTTTAAATTTCTTTGGTGTGCATCGTTTTTATAGCCAACCTAACAATTTTATCAAATAAGCACTAAAATTTGAAGGAAAGGGTTATTTTTAAACAGCCTTATAGTGAGAATTCACAAGGCTAAAGCTAAAGCAAACGCAAAATTCGGTTTTATTCCGAACGACATATCTTCTGGGTGACGTTACAGTTACGTGGTCAAGTCGCCGGCACAAATCTATATATCGAAGCCACACTTGACCAACTAGATAATTATGCTTGTCAAATTATGCTAATTTACGAAAGAAATAGCCGGTAATCTAATTTAATTTGTGAAATGTTTCTTCGCTCTAATTCTCATCGTGACCAAACTTGAGAAATGTTTTTATGCTATAATTTGAAATCTAATTTTTTTTTTATGAAAATGATACGGGAGAATTGTAATAGCGCGAAACGAGCCAAGCTTGCTGTTTCCAAGTTTTCGCGAATTCAGTAATTATAATTCTGGTCTAATGTGGAAAAATTCGTGCAGCAATACTTCTCATTCTAATCTATTTTGGAAAAAGACTGCGGCTATAATTCTATTTCTAGTCTTATATGGAATTAAATGGGTAGCTATAATTGTAATTATAATGTAATTTGGAAAAAATACTGCGAGGCTATAATTTTAATTGTAGTCTTATTTGGAATTAAATGCAGCTATAATTTCAATTCTAATCTAATTGGCAAAAGCTGTGTAGCTATACAATTCTAATTCTAATCCAATTTGCAAAAATTGTGTAGCCATAATTCTAATCCTAATCTAATTTGGAAAATACTACGTAGCTATAATTTTAATTCTAATTCAAACTAATTTGCAAAATTTATGTAGCTGTAATCCTAATTCTATTCTAATTTGGAAATAAATGTGAAGCTGTAATTTAATTCTAATATAATCTGGAAAATCTGAAATTTTTTTATAGTTGTCCTATTCTGGAGGTAGGGTTAAAACCAACTATAATATATAGTGCAAGCACGAAAATTCACAATATTACTCGCAAAAGGTAGAATCACTTCATGACTGACGGCATTTGCGTTTTGTACACACTCTTTTCCCCCTTGATTCCTCTCTCGCGCATCCAGTAAAACCAAAAAGTGGTATCGGATTACCTCGCGCGAAATCGAAGGCGACGAAGCAGACCGCCTGGTGTGTCCGCACCCGCTATCTCCTGCTCTCGGTGAAGTATGGAACAGACGCGGAGTGAGCTTCTCTCTTATAAAGCTGAGTAATCACATCAACGACGAAAGGGGTGTTGTGAGTATTATTAGCCTTGGTCGATACAAATAGGTCGAACTTCTTGTCCTTTCATTTTTCAATACTTTATGCTTTTGGAACACTCAAATATGAATTGTACACTCACATCACGTACTACACTCTAGCGAAATGAGTCCGTATTTCTTTCCACCCGTGTACCACCTCTGATAAACGGGTGTAAATATACACCCATGGAACACGAAACCAGAACCTACCTCAGACTTATACCTTACACGCAGTAGTTCCCAAACATTTTATGGTCGCCACCCCAAATTTCGATTTGAAAATGTTTCGCGACCCCATCTCTCAATTTGGCGTGCTGATTAGTGTACGTGTCTATTTACTTGATTATTACGTGCATGTGTCCTGTGTAATGTGGATGTATTATATTGTGAACAGATAGCACTACCGGTTGCATGCCATTTTTGCGGAAGAAACATAGGAAATAACGTAGGATTTACAACCGCGAGATACGTCTGAGTTGGTTTCGTGCAACAACTTTTTGTTTGTGCATACGCAATCTTTTCGCTAAGCGTTCACAGCACTGCACATGACCTATACCACCACAGCAATTGCATTTCGACTGCTGATTATCAGCAACCTATCGCGGCCGAGACGGGCGTTTCATCGCAAGTGCGATTTTTTAACCTTAAAACGGAAGATTTTCACCTAAAAGAATCGAAATTTGACATTTTTTCCTTAAAACACTCAATTTTGACTTCATGTATGTAAATTAGGTGTTTTCGCACATAATGTTAGAATTGTACTACTTATCTTCAATTCTGATTGGAACTGTTTTTGACTTGAAAACTGGCTGAATTTTACATAAAAAAAACTTTATTTTAACGAAATCTGGACCTATTAAGAATTCCAATAGTTACATCACGCATTGTGGTAGAAAGAATTAAAATTTGTTGAAGTACAACGAAAGGTAACTTTCCTATATTCTCGGTAGAAAGTGTCTGTCGTTACTAAGCACCTTGCGGAGAATGAAGAAAGAACGTTCAACAGCAGCAGTAGTTGGCTGGCAACACTGAAGTTGTGCGTATATACAGTGCTGGTGACACACCGTGTTGCTTCATTCTGAAAATGTTGTGTACATCAGTGGTTCTCAACCTTTTTCACCTCACGGACCGGTCAAATTTCAAAAAATGTCTGGCGGACCGGTGAACTTTCAAAATTGAAATGAAGCCAAAATGTAGAGTGTGCAACCGTTTTTTGCAATTATATGGTGCTAGAGAGTGAAATTTAGAGGGTTTTGATCGTATTTAATTATTATTCATGATGGCATCCGTGTGATTTTATGGTAGTGAGTCTGCCGGGTCGAGGTAAAATTGCCTTGTCCAGATAAACGTGATACCGCCGAGAGACCTTTATACAGTCTTTCGCGCCGAACGCCGTGGGCTTAACCGACCATGTCAATCTAATAATATTCTTCTCTTTGACAATATCGAGAGAAGAATCGTATCGGAGTCGAACCAAGCACCTTTTCGTGCCACATTGCTCATTGCCCACTGCCACCAGAAACAGGCTACTCTGGCAACTACCTATACGAATACAATGCGTGCCGCAAGGAAACACATTACAGCAGCTATACCGGCCATCCGCAAATCCGGGCCGAAAAAGCACTTCGTCAGCCCAACCCAAAAATGCTGGTCTTGGGGCGCCCACAGGGCGATAAGTCAAACTTCCGAGGGCTTCACCCCCAGACCCTACAGTTGGTTGGATGTTTTGACCTGTACTTGTGAGCACATCCATTATACTCAGCGTAAGTAGAGAGCTTACGTAGCTTAATCGCGCCAATAGCGAAAATTTTCGATCATTAACGAGTGAAGCGGTTTTCTCGCGGCCGAATTTTTGGCCCACTATTCGGAGTCACATGTTAACCTATGCTTCATTATGCGTTGGTACGTCGTGGCGTGGTAATGGCTGACGCCGAAATACCTATAAATCATTCTGTATTTCTTAGAGAAGGGCGCCTAATAGGCTAAGCAAGACATTTAGGGATATTAAATCGTGCAAAGAGCGAAAAGAAATTGAAAAATGTTAGAAAAAGTTTCAAATATGCTATGATTTATGATTTATGTTCAGTTGCGAAATAATTTTGAGCCCTATTCAAGCTCGGCCCCTCTCCAATTGGGCGGTTTCGGGTGCCCCCGTTACGGTGCTGTACAAAATGAATGAATTCAATGATCAAATTGTGCTGTTTAGCAATGGGTCGGCTCGTATCTGTTCTGTGTACTTGTCACTTGCTTGTCGTCAAATGACACGTCTTGAACTTTAAGTCAATCGAACATGTTTCCAGCCCTAATGTTACCTCACGAAGTTATGAATCAGTTTAAAATTTGATAATTTATTTATTTTATTAAGGAACAAGCCTTCAACATGGCATCTTAAAATTAAAGTATAAAATTCTAATATGCCTGGCGGACCGGCAGGAATGTCGTCGCGGACCGGCACCGGTCCGCGGACCGGCGGTTGAGAACCACTGGTCTACATCACAATTTTTCATCATGCCCTTCTTGATATAAGATATAACAGGGTTACCATATTTTGGAATCGGGAAAGGAGGTCACTTTTTCTAAAAAAAAGAATCAGACTTACATTACTGGAGTAAAATCCGGAAAAGATGTTCAATTTACCACGAAATTAAGGCTGGTTTACTAAAATAAAAACCTAAGATATAAGAACCAATGCCACGCAGTAGGCATATTGCTTCAGTAAGGATATTGCGGTACGTTCAGTGTAACACCATGTCAACCTATTTGTTTCCATTTGACCGTTTATCATTCACAATGAGCAGACAATGTGCCGTCTACAACCGTAGGCCTATAATGTGGGCTACAAGCTGTAAAATGGCAAGAGATAAGTTGACCGACAGTGCAAACATCTGAGATGCAAACGAAATACAGGCATAGCAAATATATTGACTTTGTAAACAATTTGACAATTTCTTAACATAACGCTACAATTTTGACAAAATTTTGACTTTTTTGAAGTGTCAAAAATTCGCCCTAATCACAAATGATATGTAGGTGGTGAATGTATGTCTTGACCTTCAGCTAACCCCCTGAGACTAACTCACGGAGCCCCTGTTGTTCAATGCAACACCGGGCAAGAAGCATAGCGCTAAAACATCTTATTCTCGGCAGTACGCGCTAAAGTCTCAACACTTATACCAACCGCGCATTCTGCTCACGGAAGCGCGTCCGAACGACGTTCCATATCTTCGCATCTTCTCTTTCGGAGCAAATCAATTCGTCACTGTGACTCAGTATCGGGATCCTGAGGTGAGTCAGAAAGTAGAGCCAAGTATACTATGGTGTGATCAGAGATGGATTGTTCATCAAGTCATAATTAGGACTACGCGCAATGATTCGAGTACTTTATCTGAATCGCGTATTAATTGTAAGAGTTGCCACCAAGAGTTGATGCATCAACGGGAATGATTGTGGAAGGCTGTATCGCAGCATACGAAGCATGTACCATAAAGCTACACAGGGCTGTTCAAAAATAACACTTTTCCGAATTTTCCGATTCACTGATCATATTGTTAGGTTGCCTAAAAACGCTGTACGTGTACACCAGATTTGGCTCAATTCTAACCAGTATACGTATAAAAAAAATTGAAAAAAATAATTCATATGTTACTGTCAACCCCATGAAATTGTCAAGCTGTCTACAAAAACGATGCAAAACAAATTTGACGGAATTCCAACCCGCATTTATAATAAATTAAAAAATTTCAATTGACTTTGTGTCCGCGTATACTGGTTGGAATTGAGCCAAATTTGGTGAACAGCGGTTTTTTTTAAGGCAACCTAATAATCTAATCAGCGAATCCTCGAGATCCAGAAAGAAAGTTCTTTTTAAACAGCCCCACTACACCTGTTAGTGGAAATAACATATCTGTGAAGTCGTGATAAACTCGCGGCATTGATACACAGTGCAATGAATAGGTGTGGTCGAAAAACACCATAGCTAATATTTAATGTGATGTAGAACCAGCATTGTTTTCTGTGTGGTTGCGTAAAAGGTACACATATTTGAACTTTTCACATCGTTCATACTGTTGAAACGTTATATTGATGCCAGAATACTAATAATCGCCATAAGCCCACTCAAAACTCAGCTCTGAATCATTTTGAAACATCGTGGTCTCTTCTTACCTATTATGTATCGAAACTTGTTTTCTGACGATATTTCCTATATCGATATTTTAGGTTTCGAAATTGAAAATCAAGCTCAACCCTTGCGCGAGAAATATGCCGGAACTTGTGAAAAGGTAGGTTCTGCTGTTGTTAGCTATAATTCTAAATCTAATATAATTTGTAAAATACAGTGAACAGCTATAAATCTGATTGTAATCTAATTCAGGAAAAAAAGTGCAAGTACAATTCTAATTGTGGTCAAATTTGGAAAGGAAACTCCGTAGCTACAGTTCTAATTCTAGACTAATTCAGGAAATACTGTGTATAGCTATAATTCTGATCGAACTTGGTAAAAACTGTGCAGCTGTAATTCTAATTCTTATCTAATTTGAAAATTACTTTGTAGCTTCAATTCTAAATCTAATCTAAATTGAAAAAAAAACTGTGTAGCTATAATTCTAATTCTAATCTAATTTGGAAATTAATGTGTAGCTACAAATCTAAATCTAATTTAATTTTTAAAAAAATGTGTATCTACATTTATAGTTATAATATAATTTGGAAAGACCTTGTGTAGCTGCAATTCTAATTCTATTCTAACTTGGAAAATACTGCGTATAGCTATTATTCAAAATCTAATCTAATTAGGGAAAAACTGTATAACTATAATTCCACTTTTTGTCTGATTTGGAAAGTACTGTACATAGCTACAAATATAGTTATAATCTAATATGGAAAAAACCGTGTAGCTATAGTTCTAATTCTAGGCTAATTTGATATTAAAAACTGTGTAGCTATATTTCTAATGCTCTTCTAATTTGGAAATTACTGCGTAGCTACTATTCTTAATCTAATCTAAATTGAAAAAAACTGTGTAGCTGTAATTCTAATTCTTGTCTAATTTGGAAAGCACTGTTTATAGCTATCATTCAAAATTTAATCTAATTAGGGAAAAACTGTGTAGCTATAATTCTAATTCTAATCTAATTTGGTGAATACGGTGTAGTTGAATTATAATTCTAATCTAATTTGGAATATCTATGTAGCTACAATTCTAAATCTAGTCTGATTTCGAAAAGCAGAAATTTTTTTAGTTTTACAACTTTGCTTTGTACCGTATCGCCTGCCCTCACCATGTCGATGCCGTCCTACGACTTCATTCTCTTTCATCACATTCTCTCACTTTAGAGCCAAGCGAGAGAACATCCAGAAGATCGCCTCCGAAATGGAGACGGAGATAGCTTACGCGGAAGGTCCGATTTCCTCTTTGCAAGAAGACGTTTTCGACCAGATCGGCTATACCGGGAGCGAAGCGCCGGACGTATTTCACAGCAAGGAATTGGAGGACGCAAGGAAAGCCATTCGGAGCTACTTGAAATCGGCGAGGAAAATGTTGGAAACGCGTACAAAAAGTAATTTGAGCTCATGCACAATGTAATCTTGTAAATATATGTACAATTTCCTAATGTACCGTTGTACAAACGATATTTGACATCCCCTGGGCCTATAGGAGCTATATACGTATTAGGATTATTCAAAAATACCTTTTTTCATATTTCTGCGGCTATTTCATAGAATTGTTAGATTGACTGAACAAAACGTTGCGCACCAAATTTGGCTCATTACAACCAGAGTTTGAAAATGTTGAAAAAAATTGTTAAGGTGTCCACAAAAACGATGCAAAACAAATTTGACTCAATTCCAACCCGTAGAAGCGAAATTATTTGAGTTTTACAATAATAATTCTGGGATTGCCCACCGTCAATGCTAATTTTGTAAATC
>ATSW01006280.1:0-10275 GCA_000444245.1 Botryllus schlosseri
ACTCAGAGGTACAGAACTTCAATATACAATTGAATAGTATATTCATATTAAAATGAACCCGAATATTTTCGGCTGACACTCAGCCGAAAATATTCGGGTTCATTTTAATATGAATATACTATTCAATTGTATGTTGAGTATTAAAAGTTGTTATCGACTGGACGTGGTGTAGAATTTTTGTCAGCATTTCCGTACACAATTTTTGCGGATATAAACTTTTGTCGATGTTTCGGGACTCAATGGCCTGGGTCAGAAACTGCTTTTCGGGCGGAAGAAAATGACGTCATTTCCGAATTTTCTTTGCCGCTCAATTCTAAATTTTGTGGCGCTGTGTTGAGATTTTCGTGCTCAAACGAACCGAAGTTTCATTCACAGCCTTCGCGCCCGTCGTCCGATTCGTGTCGCTTTCACATTGCCATGGCCGATGCGATATTTCTTGAAATCACAGTTGTGTCGACAGACAATAGAATTATACCGGAATCTCTGAAGCCTCGCCTCGTTTCAATGGGCGAGGACAAATAATGCATAGTCGCCAAGACTATTTTTCCAAAGTTTTCAAGGAAACGAGTGCCACAGCCTCCCATGATTTAGCTTTAGCTTCCTTTTCGGCGTGGGCGCAATTTGCATGATGCTCCTTTGTCGCTTCGGTGTAATTTGAGATCTTTCCGCGGGCCCGCCACGCTGTCTTGTTTTTGCGGCTTCCTGCTTACAATGGCGAACACAGCCAGACAGCGTTGTTTATGTAATTTGTGACTGCAAGCAATTTTTGCGTACCATTCGCAGTGGCTTGACTTGAATGGGAGCTTTGAATTTGTTGAAGTGCTCAATAGTGACTCGAGGACAATACAAAAGTACAGGGAAACTGTATGTGAAAGGGTGTGAATTTTTTTATTTCTAATGATACCAGTTATATTACAAACTATACAACAGCCCCGTGCTGAAAAACCGTTGACTAACAACACCGAATTAATACTACTAGCTTACACGGCTGTTGTGTATTCACTATTCAGCGTTACAAAGTGAGGAAGCGAGGCCTGTTCCGGCCGTAGTAATCTTCTGAATGTGTGACGCACGCCTCTCCTGCGCTGCAGCGGCCTGGGCAGGATGCGTGTCTCTGATTACACATGTCGTTTGTGGCCGTCAGTGTTTTGTGAGTCCTTAGAATTCGCGACTCAGCCCGTGCTTACAAAACAATTCAGCGCGGTTATTGCACGTATACGTTGATGACACGAAGAGGCGTTACCCTAACTAAGTTGCCACCCGACGTTCTGATTTCCCCATTGTAGGCGCACCCGATGGCCTTCGTGTACATGTCGTCCGTGGCGGGTTATTCTCGATTCTGGAATCCGTATAGTGAAACCAGCGCACTCCTTTTTAGAGAACACGCAGGAAAACAAAATTATGTAGCATTGATAATAATTTGCGGTAAACAAGAACACAAACTCACCCGGTAGCGTCAATTCTGCAACGTATGAGATAATTGCCGCACATTTTACTCATCGTAGTTTAGTGAGCCGGCTATTACAAATAGCTGTTTCTATTGAACGCGATGGAAACTTACTTTTATGCAGCGAATTCTATTAAACGATTCACAGCACGACACAATTAACAGCTCTCTGTACGAATGCTTTACGATATATCGCATCGGACCTAAGAGCAATGATAAACGTGTAATATGCCCATTTTAACTTTAAATATGATGGATGTCTTATTGTCCTATGTCGTGTCAATGGAACGAGTTCTATGCCGTGCATTATTCTGGTTTACTGCACCGTAAAATTATTTTTTCTCCGTCGCTGCATCGGCTACGATAAGCAGTATTGAATAGTATATTGATATTGAATTAAACTCGAGTTAATTTCAATATGAGAATACTATTCAATTGGACATTGGCATTCTGTACATCCGAGAAACTCCAGACAAGCATTATGTACGGCTTGGCACGGTCGGGCACACATTCTGACGTTTAGCTAGGCGACATGACTATGCGATTTCTTTGATACCTGAGGCCGCTTCACGGTCGAGCACGCGTTGCCGTATTTAGGTAGAGAGAATGGCTTCGTAGTGCTCCCGTGTAATATATCGAACTGACGTAACGGTGATGCTGTGTCGTGTGTTACGATCCAAGCAATCCGTCATGTTAATACGAGGTAGCGCGCCAAAGGGAACACTGTACCTTTTTCGTCTCGTGTGCTTTTTAAGTTAGGCCGTCTGTGCGCTGTCTCTCGCGCGCACCATTCTCCGCAGTTTACCGAAGCCGAGCTTGAAGCCGGCGTCTCTCGAAGCCTTTTTTTTCGACGAACGCGGGCTTAGGATACGTCACCGCGAAACAAATACCTCGGATTCCGCGCGATCCGAGTAATCTCGATCGACCGTCGAGCCGTGAGGGTGGAATTTTCGGCGTACAGATAGTCTGCAGACTTGGTTTATTGTGATACACAGTCAGCTGATTCAGGGATTATCTGTGCAATTCCAAACACACATTAGTAGCAATACTATTCCGTAACGCACCTAAATACTATATTCGTTATTTGAAGTATATATATCGATTACTCATTAACCATTGGTTGTGGCGTATATGCCTGCTGCATATAAGCGGTCTCCCAGTTCGGGTGCTCCGAAGGCCGAAATCGATAACAGAGTAGGCAAGGGACAGCGTACTGCAACAATGTCGGCGACAGCGGGCTCATCTCGGCCGTCGAGGCAACACTGTTATTTATGCGACCTTCCCCGCATGCCGTGGGCGATGGTTTTCGACTTTACCGAGCCTCTTTGCAGAGGTTGCGTCAATTACGAAGGCCCGGATAGGATCGAGACTGTTTTGGATGTCGCGCGGCAACAAAAGCACGCGCATCAAGGCTATCGACAGAGCGCCGCCTCGGGCCATGAACAGCCTACTGCCAATGGCGGTCATTATCAGACACCTTCGCATCACCCCACAAGACGATCTCCACCGCATAAGCCTAGCGGTAACCACGCGTCGGACGCCCACAGACTACAAGACCGCTACCATTTATCGAATGATATCAAAACAAGCCTGTACGGGCAACAGCACAATTCAAATTCCAGCAATTCTCACAAGTCCAGAATCAACGGAATACATTTCCAACCGAGCAAAGACGAAGACACGCCGTTGTCGATATCAAGCAGACGCGGCTCGCTGCCGGCTACTTTAGCAAACCCAACCGGGCCTGCACATTTACTAGCTGCCAACGGATGTATCATCGGCAGTCCTGGTTTATTGCCAAGCCACTCTGCAGCTAGACACGGACTTATCCCGGAGTACGTAAACTCGCCTGTGTTATCACGACAAACCAGCACCGGGCCTTTGAGCGCAAAAATGCCAGGAGAACCTCTGCACAGTCACCATTTAAGCATATCCCAATCGGCGTACGCTTTGGTCGACGAAAAAGCAAGCCTCGTGAGAGACGTGATAGGCGTGCTGAATCAATGCGCGCCATTCGAGGTTAGGTTCAAGAAAGACCACGATTTGAAAGGCCGTGTGGTATCTTTCGACGCTCCGTACAAGCCAGGGTCGGAATACGAAATGAAAGTGTACATCGAGTATCCTATCGGCTCCGCGAGCGTGTATTCGAGCGCGTCCGGTGTGGCGAAACAGATGTTTCAAGACACCCGTAAAGACGTGGGAAAAGGTACTCTCAGCTCCGGTTTTAAGTATCTAGAATACGAGATGAAGCACGGTTCCGGGGAATGGAGATTGCTGGGAGATTTACTACCGGACGCGACCCGATCTTTCAGAGAGCCGCTATCTCGCGAGGCGCTCCCACACCCGTATTTGGACCCTAACCACCCTGATTTGCCTACCACCACAGCGGGAATTACAAGCCCCGGGTATTTATCGTTGAAAGGCGTGTCGCAAGGTGGTAACTTTCCGAGAAAACGCAAGTTATCGCCCGACACAGACGCGGACGCTCCTAGCAATAAGTTTTTCGACGCTGCGCTGGCTAGCAGGATATCATCCAACGAGGCTTTTTCGAAGCTAGGACTTTTGCAAGGCACGATCGGGTTCAACATGCTGCAACAGCAGCATTTGGCGATGGTGACGGCGGCGCCTACGTCTTCTAAAGTGTCTTCGGCGCTGATAGCCGGTCGTATTCCTACTTCTCTATCTTTGGGTCTGCACGAACACCGCCCCAGGGCCGGCAGCGACGGTCCACAAAGTCCTAATCACGGCTCAAACGCACAACAAGCGAGCTCTCCGACAGAAAAACGCACAAGCCCGTTGACAAACAGCGCACAGCGTACTAACAGCAGCGGAAGTACAGGCAGCACGTCTTCCATGTCGCAAAACCCTGCTCCGGTTACGTCTCCTGTGACGAGAGGCCCGTCTCCGCCTAGCACTCAGAACGATTCGAGCAATCACTCCGACAGGCGCGCGCGTACTTCGAGCAGCACTAGCAGTAATGGTAGCGGTGTAGGCGGACATCCAAGCAGCACAAGCCCGAAACAAGCCGCAACTGTACCGAACACGCCTACATCTAGCATGCCGTTGCCTGGGGCGCCCGGAGCGGTGCCAATGACTCCTTTAAATTGCGCGTTATGCCGCGGCAGGCTGGAAGACACGCATTTTGTGCAGTGTCCTTCACAGTCGGCGCATAAGTTTTGCTTCCCGTGCTCGCGATCTAGCATTAAAGAACAGACGGCCCGCGGGGGAGAGGTGTACTGTCCGAGCGGGATGAAATGCCCGCTGGTTGGGTCAAATGTGGCGTGGGCTTTCATGAAAGGAGAGATCTCCACGATTTTGAGAGGAGACGTGAAAGTGAAGAAAGAAACGGAGCAAGAAGCTTAAGATAGGTTTCTGAACACTGCGATTCGGCCTTAGGCCTGTGATTCGATTCAGCCTCGGCTGCATTTCGATTCGATTCGCGAGGCAAACACTGTCGGTGCCGCGCGTTAGGACGAAGTCAGTGCTAAAAAATTAACTGTGTGCTATGAAAAATCGAACTTTGCCAACGCAACGACGTTTATTTTCTACTTTCGTACGCCGGTCGCTCGTGGCTTGCCCTGTCGTGATTATGTGACGAAGTTCCGAACCCGTTGGTTGTTGTAGTCGTGTCTCGTTTCGTTATTATTCCGAATTTCGTTCTATATTATCTGGATATGTGTGGCGGCTGGCGCGAGTCTCTGCTGTTACGTTTTGTTGTTTGTTCGCTATTTACGTCTACATTTATTCGGTTTTTTGTTGCTTATCACAGACTTTGCTACACTGAGTTATGTGCTTTCGAAAGACTTTTACTTTCTTATTCATGTGGAGTTCAATATAAATACACAGAAAATGAAATGATGACATGCGAAGATGCTATAGGTAATCGGACAGATGTGGTTTGTCTACGAAACCATAGACAGCTTCGATTACGTAAGTAGCAGACCACCTTGCCTATACGAGAGTCGATAACCACCGCGCAGCCATTGGTGCGTTTGAGAGAACTCGCGGTGACGTCACAATCATTTCAACTCGATTGGTGGCCTGGTATAGTTACTCCTGAATTGGTCTGCTTTGATTCGTGTGTGTTCGCGGTGAAATGGGGCAGAGTTCGGATTATAGCGATGTATTTTTTTCTTCAAATTATATGGAATTAGAATTACTGAATCCGCAAAAACTTGTAAATTGTTTTCAATTCTGATTTAAAAGCATCAGAGGTAATTCTCGTAAGCACGTTTCGCACTACGCAGGTCTCCTTTAGTATCCAGGAAATTAATTAGATTAGTTTGACAACTAGAATTATCTAATTGTTCGAATATGGAGATCGCGGGCTCGGTTTCGGGGGTATACGCCCCAATTGCGCAGCTCCGCCGGGTCTGATAGGCACAGGATCTTACACTTACAATGACTAATGCGTTCGTGCCACCGCCTTCATCGTAACTGTATCCTTCATGATTCACCGGAAATTCGCGCGTGATGAGAACGTATGAGCGTTGAGCATATTTTCGCGGTCCTCATAGTACGCGCCCGCCCTCGATGCAATGCGAATGCGGCATCTGAAATGCTGCGTTTCGAGTGGTCAACTTGGTCAGAAGTCGGCAATCTTTTTTGCTCTGCGGACCAGTTTCAAAATGAATTTTATTTCGTGGAGCAGTCCTCAAAAACACAACCATGCAACATTGGAAATTGATTGCAGCTAATGCAGTATATGGTCACTAATGAGTGCACAGTAAGGCGGTAACACGCATGCTTAGATTGAATAGATTGCATTTATTTCTTTTTTCATTTTTATCAGTGGTTTAGATTACCATGCAAAAGCATACGAACCCTTAAGGGCCCCTAAAAGCCTAAACTAAGTGACAGCTACCTGTAGTTTCTCGATATCGGAGACGGGCGACTGTTATTCCGATCGGCCCACATAAAAAACAGAACATAATGCGGCTCTGAAAATTTAACGTTCATAATCTCAATTCCCGTTATGCGGTTGCAAGCCTATGCTACATATCATTAAACACCAATACAGGCCCGCTGTAGTTGACTGCTATGTTTACGTGTTTACAATCGCGCACTTTAAGTCTGAAGAGTGGTCGGAGTTGTTACGTAGGGTCTGTTTGAGAAACCTAACGGGTGAGATGAGGCCATCCATCCGTAGGTCACCCAGGTCTGCGTGTGGAGGATGTTAAAACGCGATATTGATATCAGATTCGTAAGAATTTGCATCGCGCCAAATAACACTCGCTTTTGGTACGTAGGCGTAATGGCGATACTGCACTAGTGCAGTGCATACTGTTATGTAAGGATGATAATGGGTTTTCCTACTGCTATCAAAATGCCGATATTCGTGTAGCGGTCAGGGCTGGGCACAATGATTCGAGTACTCGAATCTGAATCGAGTATTTTAATGATTCGAGTCGAGTAGTAAAAGTCGAATTTTTCGAGTACTGAAATTATACACTCCTCGGAACTGAAAGTTAATTTACTCGCGAGAATTATAATTTTGATACTATTTTCCATGGATGAAGCCTTGAAACCTTGATCGTCCGTGTCGCAGCGTACGAGACATAGTACAAAGCTACGAACTTGACTAGAAATAACACATTTCCGAAGTCATGGTCATCCCACAACATTGTAAAGAAGTGCAATGAAATTGGTGGTCGAAAAAATACCAAAGTATCTTTAACGTGACAGATAACAGGCATTATGTTCTTTGTGGTGGCATAAAAGGTACAAGTACATATTTTAACTTTGATATAGGGCATTCTGTTGTGACACCATGATTAATGATACTCGAATACTCGACTCGAAGCGAAATATGTAATTCAGAATCGAATCACTCAGGTACTCGATTTTGCCCAGCATAGCGGACATATATATTCGTTGCGATTCCCCCCTCACTGTTCCTCAAAAACGGTACTGCTCGCGGCTATCATTCCCCGTCCGGTTTTAACATTGTTCAAGACTCACGGACGGGAATAATCACTGTAATTAGCAAGGACAAAAATTATAATCCCCACTGTCCGGTAGAATGGTCCATGAACAATGGATATAATGAGCATGTTACTTGATAGCATGCGAGACTTGAGTGCGTGTGTTAAAGTTGAATTAATGGGTATGGTTTGGGTTAGGTTAGTGTTAGAGTTAGGGTATGGGTTGATTTTGGGGATTTGTGTTAGGTTTCTGATAGTGACTCATGCTAAAATGTCAGGAAACCCGGTATAATATTTATGATATGCTCATTCTACTTGCAATCGTGCCCGCACACCTCAAACTCTCGCGAAACGTGACTCAACTTTCGCGCGGAACGTGACTTAAGTCAAGACGCTCCCTCTGCTGCGTTCGCGGCTCGCCCCGGCATCGCCAATATCGATTCTGTTTACGGATATGATTTCACGTGCTCTGCGTGGGACGGAACCTGCTCGCTCCTCTCTGCATCATCTTCACGCTCCGGCATCCCTGAATCACGCTTCCCCTTCCGTACGTGACTAAAGCCGGCGTGCGTAGTTCGAAACGTGTGGCGGCCGGGCGGATTTATTCATCGGTGTGGTGTGCCACAGTGCCGCTAAATTCGTGGTTACAGTTATTGATACCAAGCGTTTGAGCATGCGACAGAATAAAAACGGCCATTGCGCATGCGGCACTTGAGCCTTGAACCCCCCCAAAACCACCAAACTAACCCTTTAACGTAATTGGTTATCGCATACTATTATGTCGCCTGCTCTTCGGAAACTCCTCGTATAACGTCATATTTGTTCTAACACCCGGTGATAGACTCCTTATTTCTTACCCTTTCCGAATCAACACTTGTCCGATGAGGCTTGGCGCAGGGATCCCAACACCAGATTTCCACCATAACGCAGGGGCAGATCAGGCCACCGGCATTTTCTAGTATCACATTATGCTTTCACACCCAATCTAATGGGTGGAAACGACTCAAATACACGAATCCTTGGCGAGAAATATCACAGGTGTAGTGCACCACTTATTTGCGCCAATCCTGAAGCTGGTAGGCCTACACGAAAATAGAATCCACTCCTCCCCTGGAACATATCTCCATATGTCTCGTTTTCACTTATCGAGATGGCTGTGAAAGGAACTCTTTTACTGTGAGTGTCCTCTCCGTGATTTGCACACTACGCTAGGATGGAGATCAGGTAAAAACACTCAGCTCCCCCATGTATTTACAGTATACTGATATGCCGTGTTCGAATCAATTTCAAAAGACTGCAGTTTTGATGATGATAACCGATGCCGTTTCTGTAGATACCATAAAATTAACCTATTTAATACGATCGGTGGGTTTTCATATATTGGCCTGTACCTATATCTTACCCAGACTATTGTCTGCCGCTGCTGCAGACAGATGGTGTCGTTGTATACTGTGTTGTGCGAGACGCGGTACGCGATTGTCTGTGAGTCGAGTTCTCGGTATCTGCCGCATTTCTTCGCTGAAGGCATCGCGATTCGGATTGTATCATGCAGCGGGCCGGCTGACTCGACTTTTTCCTCTGTGCATGTCACATCCCGTCAACGTGCGCGTGACTCAGCGCCGCGCATCCGTTCAAGATTGTGATTTCAAGAATTGAATTGTGACTAACTGGCCGGTCTAAAGAACTTGCTCGAACCGTTGAATTTGGTAACGTGCGAGTTTTCTCAGCGTCTGTCCGGTGCAGGTTTCTCGATGTATGTCGCATTGGTACGTGACTGCTGGCAGTTCTGATTCACTGGTTGTGTAACGCATATCATTGCATACCGTGGTATTTGTATGTCACTATGAAACAATTCTTGGGCACCGCATTCTACCTACCAGCATTTCAAGTCCCTTTTTCGACTTACGTGCGTTCTGAGCGATCGAAAATTCGACACAGGCACAATTTCCGCTCCCGAGACCAATCGCTATATTTCGGAGACCCCGTAAAGCGCCACCAAACATGTGAGGTTTAACCAAGCCTTTTACTCGGGAAAACACACTGTACTTTATACAAAAATCATATATGTCGCCGATTTTCACGATACCCATATCAGAGCCGCGCTTTCTGGCATAAAATTTTGCTTTCGCGTCCATTTCAATGGAAAAGTATCCATGGGTTGGAGCGGGTTCTGTCTTTATGTACCACAAGGAATAACAAGGTGTAGCACATCAAAGAACACACTACATTCTCGGGATATGTCATGCGTTTTCGCTGCATGGCATGCCGATGAAATGTGGTTATGAGTGTAAACGGTCCCGACCGATTTCTGCAGATTTAAGACACTGCTCCGAAAACAACTTTACAAGAGCTACGATCAGCCATTGTTGCAAACAGCCGTAGTAAATAGGCGTGCCTATCACGAACCCTTGTGATGTCACTTAGAGTAATTCGCAACGTTCATGACTAAGCCATACTCCTTCTGTAAATTCTATCTCAAGTTTCGCATTGGTCACGTATACCGCCGTTTTGACCATTTTAACTTTCCTATTTTGATCGGACTTTAAATCATGGCTGGGATCGCTCTGAATTAACCGCGTCCGAACCAGCAACTGACTGCCGACGATTATAAATATGTATGTTGGTACTATTTATTGTCTGCCTTTGTAATGTATACTGAAGACGTGACTGTGTTCGTGTATCAATAAATCGAGAATTTGATATCGCGTTGCAGTTCTCCTAGAGCACGCGCTGTGGTGCTATGTTTAAACCGGGAAGTTCGGGGCGTATGTGGGGAAATCTTTCTACTTGGAGCTACAAATTCGGGTATTTTTAAACGCCATGACCTCGGACCGCTAACTTACAGATTCGCACGACCGTTTGAATAGCTTCTTGGAGATATAGAACTTCAATATACAATTGATT
>ATSW01006282.1:0-10499 GCA_000444245.1 Botryllus schlosseri
GTCTCAGATACATAAAAGAAGGGTTAGAACCCTCGAAATCGTCGTCGTTTCAACAGTTATAACATATATATATATATATTATTGGTACGGAATGTGTGCGCCGACCGTAAAAATGTTGCAGCACGATGTAGTCCTGGTTAAAGAATTTCTTCGTCCGTTTATGACAGGGGTCGGGAACATTTTTCGTCAATAGAGCAATGGTTACCCTATATTTTCAATTGGTAATGTCAATTCACTGTGCCGTAACAATTAAAGATTGGCTTGGCTAAAAAACAGAAAACAAAACACTAGTAACATATATTAAACAAGGGCCATGTTTCATACATCTTTGATTGATTTTTTAATGCAACCCTAGATACAAACCCATACCAAAAGTACTTCCTACTTAAATTAAGTTAAAGTGCAAAAATTAAGTCGTCTTGAGTAGCAATCTATAAACTGGAAGTGCAAGCAGTCAACCCCATTTGTAAGTAGTATAAGCAGGGCAAACCTTGCATTATGTACACCGTCACTAACCACCTATGTTTTCTTTTACAAGTCAAAATCTCATTAGTGAAGGATACTAATCTCTACGAAATGAACTTTCCATTCAGACAAATATTGAAAAACAAAACAACCTCTTTCAACGTGGCAGTACGTAATGACGTTAGCTCGGAATCGGTGAAGAGCAACATCATTTCCCCGGAATCGTTTCTTTCGGGGGACGTCGAAGCGAATATCCACAATATCGACGAAGATGTTCTGCCGAAAAAGTTCAAGAAATCCTACACGTTAGTATGTGAATGTTTGCATAAGACGGATTTGTAAAATGATGCATCTACTATTATTGTAGACTTGTAGAGTAAAGCTAGTTGTGTAGCGTCAGATTATAATCGGGGTGACGAAGTCCACGCGTATTCCTATAGTGCTGGGAAAGTCGAGTGCCCGAATGAATCGATTCAGTATCGAGTATTAGGCGTCGAGTCTTGTCACGTATACAATTATCATGGCTTATTACACCATAACAGTATGAAAGATGCAGAAAGTTCGTACATGTACCTTTTATGCGACCATAAAGAATATAATGTATGTCTGCCATACAATAAAGATAATTTGATATTATTTCGACCATACTATTTCATTGCACTTTGTGATAATGCCGAAAACCACGTTCTTACTTTCTATCATCAGTTCAAAATTTAAAGTTTCAATCTGTAATTATCCTTCATGTTCTTTCAATTTGCGATCCAGACATGAAATTAAATATAGATTTGGCGGACCTGGGGTTAAGAACCACTGATGACTGATTAGTCAATGATGTCATATTCTACACAAGGCATAGTCGCAACATATTGTGGTTGTGGGTCACCTATTCATCTACGTAAAATTGGAAAGTAATGACAATATAGTCTTTTTGCAGCGCCACCATATTAATAGGATTGACAACAATGAATGGACACTAAAGGCTTCATAACTTTATGCAATACCCGAATAGGTTAGTCAATGTAGTGACAGTGTAATCAATGGCAATCAAAAGTAGTCATCATTGCTACTCAGGTACAAGTAGGAGTTACATCGTAAATTCCTACTCAAGTAAAACTAAAAATTTCCAAGTAATAAAGTAAGCAATATAAACCTAGTTTTCCCTAAAACATGAGAAGCGAAAGTAGGCAAAACCTACTTGAAGTACTTCAAAAGGTACAAGTACTTCGTTACTGACCATCTCTGAGTATAGTTGTCATTCACCAAAACAAAACGTGGCATTTCAACCTAACAGCGTTCGAGTTGGAATCTAGCAGTAAATAGGGTAAGTGATGTCTCGAAAAATTCTAAATGTAGTCAAATATAATACCATGCATACCGCCTTCTTTTTCTGTATTTAAAGTGCGCGGCAAAGGGGGTTGGCAAAGTTAAGATTATTTTATGCACCAGCGATGCCATATTCCGGCCAAAATGTGTATGCTTTACAGTGTGTCTTTTTTGCAGATTAGGATATCTCGTTGGTGCCATAATCTTACCCACGTTCCGAAATTCATTTCAAGGACCACTGGAAGAACTATACAGTCGCTACTTTCTGCACGAAAGACGATGGTCCCTACTAGCATTGTTGATTCTCCTGTTGCTGAATAACGTAAGCTCAAGCAGGATTGTAACCAAGTCGCAAGGTTCTGGATCACAAGTCAATTTGTCTTCTATAGTTTTGACTCGAGTCAAGTCGAGCCATGTAATATATTCACGACCTAGTCAAGTCCAAGTCAGGAAGCAACGGTCGAGTCCGTGTCATAGTGTTAAAACTAGAGTACGAGTTCATGTCATAGTGTTTTTACTGTTCAGTATCGAGTTCAAGTCAGGTCCAACTCACTTCTTTGAAACTTCTGGGTGATGTCGAAGTCCTCGTATTCATAATGTACTCATTTTATCACTCTAAATATGTTTATTCAAACAGAAAAAGAGAATTTCTGGGCCTGCTTTCCAATTATTATCGGTCCTTCTATATGGGACTTGAATAAATCACATGGAATGTCTCGAGTCAAATGACTTAGTCGAGTCATGCGAAATGACTCGAGTACAAGTCCAGTCAATGCAAAAATTGACTCGCGTAGAGTCGTTTTCTTAAATATGGAAAATTACATTCCCGTGCTCGAATTAGCCGATATGAAGGATCTAAACCAGTGGTTCTCCACCTTTTTATCTTCCCGGACCGCTTTTACACCATCATGGACCCCGTGGATACCCCAAGTTTTAGTAGTTAGAATTTAGCTCAATTATCGTGCAGTGGTTCTCAGACATGCCCCCCCCCCTTTAGGATAGTGAAAAAAAAAATTTCGCGCCCCCTTATCGTCATATCTCAAAATGCGACCAGAATGATAGCAATCCCAACGGATAGTTTGATCTCATGGAAGATTAAGACTGTTGTTGAGAGAATTCTCGAATATGAAATTCGGACTACACGCAGAGCAATAACTATGAATTGAAGGTAAATCAGGCGGAGCACGAAAACAAATTTCAGTTGACCGCAGCTTCGCGCCCACCTTCAGCTGCTTTCACGCTACCCCCCCCAGTTTGAGAACTACTGGCCTTGTGCAAATATTAATATTTGAAAAGAACATCACCCTACTTATATTGATATACTTTATTTATAATTTTATTATTTAAAAGCGAATTCTGTAGCTGCATTTCTTGAAATACGCGGTCGTGTCTTGAAAACACGCGCCGTCGATTTGATATGAATGAGTCTCGAAAATCCATTTTCACAAAGATAGGTGGTGGCGCATATAATAACGCACAGCGCTTCCGACGACACCTTAGGGCAGCGGTTCTCCACGGGGGGTTCGCGGACCCCTGGGGGTACACGAAGCATTTTCAGGGGTCCGCGAGCCTCAAAATATTTGATAACATAAATTGTATTTTTTTTTAATTCGGCAAATCACGAGGTAGTTTCGCTTCATTACTAGTAAACTCCAGAGCTCACATCAACAGAATGGCCGTCTGAGATGACATACCCTGCTGTGCAGACTCATTTTAATTGCTAAATTGCCAATAGCTCACTGATACAATCATTTTGCTGTTTAAAGATGTTTTGTTGGGAATTGTGGGGAAGAAAACTTTCTCCAGTGATATATAACCATTTTTTTCATAATAACTTCAAGATAACCTGCTCGATAAAAATGACCAGGCTTGACATTCTATGTTAACTAAAAAAATTTGTTTGCCAATTTTGGTGCCATATTAGTTGCGATCATACCCAAATGTGTCGTCGGAAGCATTCCGCGTTATTATTACATTCGCCACCATCTATATTTGTGGAAATGGATTCTTGGCACTCATTCATATCAAATCAAAGGCGCGGATTTTAAAGACACGGCCACTTATTTCAACAAATACAGTTGCAGACTTCGCTTTGAAATAATTGAAATCAACCGAATTTATACATGAATAGTATGATCTTATTTTCAAGGAAAAGTCATTTTGTTCATGTTTATTACTGAGGCTAGAGCAGTGGTTCCCAACTTTTTTCCATCCGCGGACCATTTTGAGGTTTTATGCAGTGCACGCGTACCACCTACATAAGTTACGCGCGCGGTCAAAAAATGTTTCCACAGTGTCGAGCTGCCGAAGGCAGCGAAACAGAAAATAAACTGCCCATTTTAAGGCGCAGCATATGATTTCTGTAGTGGATCCATTTGGAATTCTTGTGGTCAAATATATTAAAACGGAATTTGGTTCGGTAAGAATCCCAATGCTTTACGACTAGATCTCTTCCCCGTAGGCCAGGGGTTCTCAATCTTTTTTAGACACGCCCCCCTTTATGATAGTGAAAAATTTCGCCCCCCCCCCCTTATCGTCATATCACAAAATGCAACTAGAATGTAAGCAATCCCAACGGATAGTTTGATGGCACGGAGGGTTATGACTGTTGATGATAGAATTCTAAAATATGGAATTCGGACTATATACAGAGCAATAACAATGAAGAGGAGGAAAATCGCGCCGAGCGGATTTTTTTCAATTTACCGCCGTATCGCACCCCCCCCCTTGAGATGATGTCACACCCCCAGTTTGAAAACTACTTCCGTAGGCCACCATTGGTGGGATTGCCCCTACCCACGACGTCGACGGCTTCACAAACCAAAATCTACTCGAAAAAGAAAAACAGAATCTACTCGCGTATCACCTGGAAGACCTTCGCGTTCCACTTGTGGTACGCGTACCACAGATTGCGAACCACTGGGCTAGAGTTATCATTTTCACATGACAAACGACAAATGCACGATAATTGAGCTGAATTTGAACTAAAAGTTTGTGGGGGTCCGCGAGGGACCGTGACGGTCCGAAAGGGGTCCGTGAAGACAAAAGGGTTGAGAACCACTGCCTTAGGGCGTGATCTCAACATATGTGGCACCAAAATGGAGGAACAGAATTTTAATGATGTCCAGCCTAGTCATTTCTGTCTAGCAGCTCATAATGAAGTTATTCTGGAACAGCGATTATGTAGGAGAAAATAGATTTTCGCAGACAATTTTTTTCCAAAACCCCAACAAACCATTTCCAAACAGCAATATGCTTTTGTCAGTCGGTTATTGGCAATGTGGCAATTACAATTAGTTTGCACAATAGAATCTCAGACGATCATTCTGCTTATGTGAGTCCTGAAGTTGTAGCAGCTGTGAAGCAAAACTGCCTCGTTATTTCTCTATTTAAAAATACAAATTGGGTAATCATTTATCAATTAGGCCTATTTTGCAAATTTGGAGGTTTCGCGGACCCCCGGTTGAGAACCACTTGTCCAAACCGTTTTCAGTACGTGAAATATTATGAAGACTTTCTCGTTCTTATTTTGGATTTTGTTTGTCAACGGCGACTTCGTAGGTACCCTGTAGCTGTACACACTTACTTTTTTTTTATTGCAACCGGTATTCGACTCTTGTAGTAAAATCGATAAATTAAAGAGGAATCCGGTGGAAGAGCACTGTTAGGAAAATATCGCGATTGAAATAAACATTTTGAATTCCCGTGAAGTCAAATTTCACATAAGTCATGCTGTGGTTAGAGTTTACTTACAGCGCAGCACTACGTCATTGTATGCGTGTAAAGCGTGTTTGACTACTTCCAAGTTCCTATGAACAAGACTTGAGTGAAAAAAGTAGCCTATACCATTTGTATGAAAATTGATTTGTATCATTACTGTTTTCTGCAGATTTCCTATTTAATATACTATGCTGCGATGGAATTTTCGAGCCATGCCGCAGTCACAGCGGTATCGACTATCATCTTATCGATTGTTCTCGTGCTTACTTTCCGAAGCAAAGATCCTTGTGCTAAATACTCCCCAAGAGAGCTGAGGTACGTTCGGCACTTTATTACTATTATGAGTCGCGCGTACAGGGTTGAGCAAAACCAATCGCTTATTCAAATCCATGCAGCAGATAACTTTTCATGCCGTGTGATTCGAATTATGCATGTCGAATGGAACCAAGTCTTTCGAATACCGAATCAGATGATTCCAGGCGAATCAAAATGAATTATAATACATGGGTATTTAATATTTTGTCACGCGGCAATGCGGGATTCATGGGCGGCTGTCAATAACGATGTATAGCAGGGGCGGGCAACATACGGCCCGCGGGCCGGATCCGGCCCGCGAAGGAATTTTGTCCGGCCCACGGACAGTTTTCCGTCTTACATGATAATTTGGGCCGCGGGCCCCAGTCTGCCGAGATTCCCCACTACTTGCTTACTGCGTCAATTTTTAGTGACTGTACGTTATTATATACGTGTATGCGCAGCGTGCGAGAATGGAGCTTACGCGTAAGTTCGTCGAAGCGAGAAGACTTGCGTTATCGGCATTTACAATATACTAAACCCAAATGTCGTTTGTGGTGATCATGGTGTTTGTCGACTACAATGGTCATTTACACTAGGCTGGTATTCCTTATTTTTGATTCCGTAACCGCCAACTTGTAGCGCGGCACACTTCTAGGCTTTTGTAAGACACCGCTTATGCCAGGGGTCGCCAACTCGAAACGGGTCGCGGGCCACTTTTCAAATTTCGTAGCGGACGCGGGCCGCATGAATCCATCCAATATCGACATTAACTAGGCCACTCAGTTGAACAACGACGCTATCTCGTCACCTACTCAATCCTAATGAATTGATATCTTGGAAAATTTGGGGTACAGGGCTTATCGAACGCCGCGAAACCTTCATTAAGGATTGCACCGTGTGTTGATTGATCAGATGGTGGACATGGCGGCGCCTGTATGACAATGCTATATTCTCAAATCCCCATTGTCTTCGTCACTATCGGGAAGAAATGGCTTTGAAGTGCCATTGCTGTCGCTAAAATACATTCATTAAATACGATATATTCCTTGTATATGTGGATAATTGGGCGAATAATGTATCCATTCAGCAATCCGGCCCGCCAAGTACTTAATTTTCCTATATCCGGCCCGCCGACTAGAGAAGTTGCCCGCCCCTGATGTATAGCCTACTGTTGATTAACTTGCGTGAGTCGGTCTACATTTCCTAAATTCGAGGAGATAGCGTAAGAAAGTACCTGTACTCAAATAAACTGTGGGACTTTATATAATAGCATATATAGGATATATATATTCACAAATGTTGTGACCACTTGACGAGCTCCCTTGTCGATTCTGCAGTGCTTCTTAATCCCTGGGTCGCGACACCGATCCGGTTACAAAAATATAACTTCATTACTTTTCCAGCGGAAGGTACGGGGTGAAGTTATAAAACGTGTGCAATATTACCGAAACTAACGTGAGTGTACCTGCACAATGCACATCCACAATATAATAAAAGGAAGTTGAGAGAAAAATGCGTATTTGAAAATGTAATGTCAGCACTTAAAAATCATAAATGGCGGTAAAAAGATGGAATAAATTCTATAATGTCGGGGCTTTGCTAAAATGTGAGCAGCGCAACGATTCGCTCCAGATGCCATGTATGATGTCATGAGTGATACTCGAATGCTCGACTATAGAAGCCAATTACTCGTCAATGTGCAATTCGCATTATATATTCATATTGATCGGCTATTGTCCCGTTGTAAATTTTGGAAACTTAAATTACCCGATCCAAGTGAAGTTGTTCAAATCTGATTCAAATCAACCGTGGTTCGATATTTCCCACCCACTTCCGTTCATAAGCAGGATAGTCTCGATAACAACATGCTATCGTAAGTGCAGATATCTGTGTCTCTGACTGTACCATTTTCAGGTGTTACGGATGCGTTACATGGCTGTTAACAGTGGCTTCGAGTATCGTCGTCTGGGCTGCCACAACTAAAGAACAGCGTGCGCATCTAACATATTTATCGGACGGGATGCCTTTGTTACTGTGCTTCGTTTTTGTAACTTATACCATGTTGCCTTTGTCATTGTCTTGGGTAAGAAAAGTCTACCGCTTAAAACTACCGCCGGGCACAATGCTTCGAGTAATCGAATCTGAATCAAATATGAATTCTAACAGTTCGAGTCGAGTGGCAAGAAATGATTATTTTGAGTACTGAAATGATACGTTCATTTATCACCGATAATTTATAGTTTCGATACTATTTTCCACTGTGGAAGGCTATAAAGTTGAATTGGTCGTATCGCGGCATAAATGGTACAAGGTACATATTTGAACAGTCAAACTGATGTGTCTTCATAATAAGTGATACTCGAATACTCGACTAGCAGCCTAATCTTACATTCAGAGTAGAATCACTCAACTACTCTATATTGCCAAGTACTACTTGGAACTGAACTAAAGTGATTTTCTTTCTCAGTCAGCTTGTCTGGCAGTCGCCCAGACATTGTTGGAGCTGCTCGGAAGAACACTTTGCTATCATTTCGACAATGTCAATGTCGAAATTCCAGCCGCAAACGGAATGTCTGATAGCGGACAAAACACCACAGACGCATATACTACAAATACTAATCTTTCCAATGGGAGCTCTTCGGAATCAGTAGTCTTTGTCAGGTTCATGTCGGCATTAGTGCTAGTAACTGTCTGTGTCCATATAGCCGGGATATGGACTGGATTCTTAATGGACCGGGCACAGCGGCACACGTTCATCGAAGTAAGGCAGTGTATCAAAGCAAGAATCAAAATAGAGAGGGAAAATTGCAACCAGGTAAATACACACGTGATAACTGATTTATGCTACAGAATTTGAATGCACCGTACTTTTTCTTTGTGCATTCCATTCCACATGTAAGATCTTCAGTATTCCAGTTTTATTCATGCCTATAAAATGCTATTACATCAATGAGAAGATAGCTGGTCATGCCATAACAAACAAAAGCAGACCTCTATGATATATTGAAGAGTAAACTGTATACATTAAGAAACACTTTGTGAACCACTGGTTGGGAAGCACTGCGATATTCCAGGACGATATTCGAACAGACTTCGTCAAAATCACTATCAAATTATTTCTTAAAACCAGGAACGGCTCATACTTTCCGTAATCCCGCGATTCATCGCTCTTCAAATGATCAACGATATATCGGAAACGGACAACACCAAACCGCCCAGTTCTCCGGTTCGAGTATCCAAACGAATGCAATCGGATCAAATTAACAAACTATACATCCGAAAATATGAGAACGTGAGGTATGCGAGCTTTGTTTGGAATTTGTGTTTACTGTATGTTTCATGGTTTTAATGACTCTCGTCCGACTCAAGCAGGTTTGTAATCAGGTGACAGTTTCCCAAGTCACAAATCCATCGTACTTTTATAGTTTTGACTCGAGTTAAGTCGAGTCCTTTTCAACTCACAAACGAGTCAAGTCCTAGTCCAAATCAGTCTTGTCCGAGTCATAGTGTTGAGACTCGAGTCCGAGCTCAAGTCATGGTGTTACTGTTCATGATCGAGTTCAAGTCAGGTTCAACTCACTTGCTTGAAACTGTTGGGTGATTTTTCTCACTCATGTTTTATTCAAACCCTTAAAACATTTACTCCGTACTCAAGTACAAGTCAAGTCAACATACAAAGTGACTCAAGTCGATTCGATTCATTTTCCATTTTTTTTAAATGATTCGAGTCAAGTCTAATAAAAATGACGACTCGTGTCATGACTCGAATAATTACAACTCCGGATTCAAGTCGCGATTGTTTGCTGACTCGACTTGTCATGATTCCTTTTCATAAATATGAAAACGACTCGACTTGATTTGTGTATTGACCCGATTTGTACTCGGGTCATTGCTTGGCCAAGTCACATGACTCGGACAGCCAAGAGACATCATTTCATTGTAACTGCGAAGAATAGTAGAGTTCTAAAATTATTCGTATTTCGTCTATCGATAGTTACCACCCCGACTTCAGCTCGGAGCTGATTCGGTGGTGAATTGAGAATGTCTCGACATGATTCGAGCCTAATCTAAAGAAGTAGTGCAATTTCAAATTAAGTATATGTGGGATTTACACGTATCGTCTTTTCTAGCATATTATACGCGGACGTGAAAGGATTTACGCAGCTTTCAACAATTTTACCGCCACAAGAGTTGGTATCAACTTTGAATGACATGTTCGCACGATTCGACAGGTTTGTTATGCAGATTTGGCCAACTTTTCTCCCAATCGCTTGACGCATCATCATTATGAACATAAACCTTGCGTACAATGCCATTTAGAACAAATTTATTTTAGGCTCGCCCAGAAGCACAACTGTTTACGTATCAAGATACTCGGGGATTGTTACTACTGCGTATCGGGAGTGCCAGACCCGCGTGATGACCACGCTCATTGTTGCGTAGAAATGGGTCTGGATATGATACAAGAATTGGGAAGAATAAGATTTCGCTGGGGTGAACTACAAATGAGAATTGGTAAATGCTATAGTTATTATATATGATCTCATTTTCGTGGATGTACAAGTTTACAAACTCATACTCAAACGTTAGCAATATTAGCACAAATTGGAATGACATCAGCACGCGCTGTCGACAAATTATAGGCAAATTGCGAAAACCGCCAAGTAATTGTTTAACAGTGAAAGTGCTGAGAC
>ATSW01006288.1:0-13502 GCA_000444245.1 Botryllus schlosseri
CTGTGTGCCTTGGCAGTCTCAGTTTTGCTCAATTCAATCAGCTGTATTCCGGAAAAGTCCATTGACCTACTAGACGACATTCATCCTGTCTATCTTTGGACAGTACCAGCAGTGAGTCTCGTATGCAATGCGAATTACAAAGTGTTTGTATGCTCATTTTTCCACACCAATGTGTGATGACTGATTGAAGGAAATAGGAAGGAAGGCTTATCTGATGTTGATGTTGAACCTTACAGCAACCATCTTGAAGAACTGCACAAGAGAAGTCTGATTTCAGGATATATTGTCAATTCAGGACTGGATAATCAATACATTCCATGAAATTTCCAGGCAAGAAATTATCGCGGAGCTGAATACGTTGTCAAGCAATTCAGAGCTCAAAGCAAAGTTCATGATATCAAAGCTATCGTTCCAAGAGAAATACCCGGGTCGAGGCCTAGAGTCGGGATAAATCTTCTAATCGCTTCATATTTCTCCACAGAAGGCGACTTGTTATAGTGGTATATTGAGTGTTTGAGATTTTTCTTGTCAAGGGTGTTTCATTCATTTTATTTTATCATATATTTCAGTCAAGGGACGGGGTTGGGTCGCTGATACATCAGACATCGTCCAGGCAGACACTAGCTAGAAAAATGAGAAACACCTACAAAACGTGTTGTCTTTGTCATGTTTAACAAAGACTCGAATACTTTCCAGCTTGAACAAAAGTACAACCCGATAGCGAGTGAAGAAAAAATGACCTTACTTTTGTCTAATCTCCCGACAGAAATTCATTTTAACATTGGAGGGATGCAATCTTATTGTGATTCATTAGTAGCCTTTCCTGCTGCCGTGAACAGCAAACCTGCTTTCCAAATGATCCCCTATAAATGAAGACTTTTTGAGCTACCACTTTGAATGTACCCGGGCCCCCCAATTCTACAGGAATATCGTTGATTAGAGTGATGTGAAGCGAATGGTCCATTTATTACGAGCGAAAAGAGTAACTCACGAGTAATCGCATCGACATGCATGCATTGAAAAGGGACGCGGAAGCATTTATAAATTGGTAATCAAATAATCAACACGATCGAGGAACGCGCCTTGTAGAGCCGCTACACCATCCGCCTCCAGCGGCGGGAATCCTCAGGAACCGTAGCGAGATGGAGGATGACTGTTGCGTTTCAATGTTCTTGCATTTTGAAGATGGCGCGGTTGTTCGATCTCACTTGGTTGCCGCGGTGTTCTGCCCCGGCTTGCAGGTCGTGCTACTTCCACTGGTTCGTTTAAATCCATATACGCCGGCTTTCGACGATCGACTGACCCCACTTCTGATCTGCTACCCTTGGATAGCGTGAATAATTTTGCTGATTTCTTCAGAACCTTGTACGGTCCGTCCTAAGGTTTGGTCAATGGTGGACGGTGTACATCCTTTCGAACGAAGACGTATGTGGATTTATTCAGACTTGGCGGAGCTGCGGTTTTTGCCGTGACGTGACGTAGGACGTGGAAGCAGATTACGAATCTTCTGTAACGTTGGCAAATCCCGATGTGCGCACTCTCCTGAAAAAGCAACATATTCGCCCGGAACCGTCAATGCAGCACCGTACACAAGTTCGGCCGAAGAGGCGTCCTTATCCTCATTGGATGTTGTGCAGATGCCTAAAAGAACCCATGGTAGCTCATCCAGCCTGTTTGGACCAGTGAGTCTCGCCATAAAGAACTTTTCAAATGTCTCTGGAAGCGTTTCACGAGGCCATTGGATTGTGGGTGGAAACTGGTCGTTTTGTGTAGGAGCGCGCCTAGTAGCTGATTGAGTTGGGCCAATAAATGCGAAGTAAATTGCGGTCCCCAATCGGAAGAATTGTGTGCTGGAATACCGAAGCGTGCCACCCAGTACGCGATGAATGCCTCAGCGTACGTTAATGTTGTCGAGTCCTCCATTGGTATTGCATCCGGCCAGCGAGTGAAATGATCTACCACTGTCAGCAGGTACGTTTTACCTTGTGACATTAGCAATGGTCCCACGATGTCAATGTTTACCGACTGCAAACGAGAAGTTGTGGGTGGATAATTCGCTAGCTGCGCCCGGACGTGTGTGTGTACTTTAGCTCGTTGACACGGAGCACATTGTTTCGCCCATAATACGACCTCTTTCTTCAACTCATGCCATACAAATTTTGATGCTACTTTTCGAGTTGTGTGAATCAATGGATGCTGCGAGAGTCCGCGTGCATTGTGTACAACTTCAAAAACTTTCCGTCGCCAAGAGCGTCAGCTACACCAATGTTTTTCTCATCAATGTCCGAAATACCTGTGGTATACTCCGAGATTGCTGACAGGTGATATGACAAGGTTCTGATATCTTCGCAAACGCGAACGTCATGCTGTAAAGTTGCGGCGCTCAAGAAAAACCGGAAATGGCAAGGTGCAGAGCTAACAATTCCCGATCAAAAGTACTATGCTTGAGCTCCGTTGGTTGGAGGTGTTTACTGAAGAACGCTAATGGACTCCACTGTTGGTTTATGAATTGCTCCTTGACCGTAAAAGCAGTCTTTGCCTCTGGCAAAGGATGATTGAGAAGTGTGGAGCTGGCTAGAGCTTCTTTAGCTTTTACCATTGCAGTATCCATCTCATTTGTCCAAAGTAGTGTTTTTGGATTTCCAGAAAGAGCGGCATACAGTGGCATCATGATTTTCGTTGCCTCAGGTATGAAGCGATGATAAAAGTTGATCATCCCTGTAAATTCCTGAAAACCTTTGATCGTTGTGGTCGGGGAAACTTCAAAATTGAGTCTACCTTTCTGGGCAGTGGTTTCGCACCGTGATTATCGACCCAGTGGCCGAGGAAATCTAAGGAGGGTTTGCCGAACTGGCATTTATTGATGTTAATCACAAGTCCGTGATTGGATAGCCTTCTGAAGAGCTCCTGAAGATGTCGTTCGTGTTGTGAGAGTGATTCGCTCGCTACCAAGATATCGTTGAGGTAGACAAAGACAATATCAAGTGACTGGCGAACCATGTCCATCATTCGCTGAAATGTCTGCGCTGCGTTTTCAAGCCCGAATGGCCTACGTAGGTATTCAAACAATCCAAATGGTGTGGTGATGGGCGTTTTCAGAATGTCATCAGGTGCCACGGGAACTTGATGGTAGCCTCGCACCAAATCGATTTTAGAAAATACATTCTTTCCTGTGAGGCTCACGGAAAGTCTTGAAGATATGGGATGGGGTAACGGTCTGGTTGCTTGGTGGTATTAACACGCCTGTAATCTCCACACGGCCGCCAACCTCCGGAACCCTTGGGCACCATGTGCAAAGGCGAGGACCATTTTCTCGAAGAACGGTGGATGATTCCCAGCTTTAGCATCTTATTGAACTCAGTTTGTGCGATAGCGAGCTTATCAAGGGCCAATCGCCTTTCATGTGAATGAATAGGCTGTTCTGTTGTTGAGATAAGATGCTCCACTTCGTGCTTGGGTTGTTCATGCGTAAAATGTGAGGTAATAATTTTGGGAAATTCAGCCAAGATTTGCGCGGCCCATGCTGACAGAATTGAGACCAAGCAAAACTTGTTCACTAATACTGAGAGGAACGCTGGTTAGGGAATGCATATGAATAAGGCGATGTTGTTTTACATCAACCTGCAAATTTTGCGCTCCAAGGAAATCTGCTCCAAGCGAGGGCTGGGACACGTCATCCAAAGTGAATCCCCAACCATAGTTGCCTAACGGGAAAACCAAACGTATGATGATTGCGTTAGCGGCCGTAGGTAGCGGATCATAGGTTCTGTGTCTCCGTTCGAGTCTGGTGGGTGGTAATACGCTTACTTCCGCCTCGGTGTCGAAAAGAAAAAGAAAGTTAAATCTCAGGTGATGGTCGGTTTTGCTTTAGTCAATTTACTAATACTGTAATTGCCGGATCTCGATAGCAACATTTTATCTGCCCGCCGAGCCAAATCTCAGGCGGGCTATCTAGATCCACTTTTGCCAGCACTATCCGTATGTTTTCCGGCATTGGTTGTAAGAATAAGTCTTTGAAAAGAAAGCAGGGGTGATGATCTCCTAGCAGTGCGGGCATTTTATCCATCATCTCTGTCAGTTTTCTGTCGCCGAGAGGTGACATATTCAACAGACGTGCAGCTCGCTCTGGCGGAGACAAGGCAAAGGACTGTAATAACCTGCTTTTGATTGTGTTGTACTTCTCTGCTTGTGGAGGATTGTCCAATATTTCTATCAGCCGTTTTGCTGTGGCCTGATCCAAAGCTGAAACTACGCAATAGAATTTGGTTTCATCCACAGTTACTCCTTTCAAGGCGAACTGTGCTTCCGCCTGTCGAAACCAAACTTGTGGTTCCTATGCCCAAAAGGATGGGAGCTTGGTAGCTACCGCATTCTGATTGTCTGCTTGCTGATCCATGCTCATAGTGCAGCAATACGTTCCTGCCTGTCGGGGTCATCAATGAAGCGAGAGCTCCGTTGATTGCGAACAAAAAGAGTAACTCACGAGTAAACGCATCAACATGCATGCATTGAAGGGGGACGCGGAAGCATTTTACAAATTGGTAATCAAATAATGATGACGAGCGAAGAGCCGCTACAGATGAAAGAATTTCTGACAAAAAGCTGGTCAAATTTCAACCTCAATTTTGAGTGATGTCAAGAAATATGACTGAAAATATGAATCAGCTGACTGCTGATTTAAGAGGCGGTACAGTTTACATGGATGACATTCTGGCCAGTGGAGTTGATGTGACGGATTATCTGAAGTCTCTCTGCAATGTTAAATAGACCTGAAGAAAAAGGTATTTGATGAAAAGTATATATTAGCACAATCGTTGGTCATATGCCTGGGTCAAGCATAGAAATTATCAAGTGTCGCCAGTTCATAAAGTCTTAAATATAGGCAGCGTTGAAAATAATCTTTATTTTGACATTGGCCTTCGACTGACGGTTGTGCAGAGCCAACTGATATTCAGTCTTGAATCTATTTGATACAGGCCTGGGAGAGGAGAATATGAACGTTGCTAGCACAGTATCCACTGTGAGCTAGTATAATAATACTTTCTTTCCTGGTACATGGCTAGAAGAATCCAGCATCCTGGGATTTATGTTGTTGTGAGATAAACTGGGCTTGCCAAAAAGGGTACCGACCACCAGATACGGACAATGAAGGATGTGCAAAAAAGTGATTGAAAAGACCGAGCAATGTCTAAAGAGAGACAGAAAGAGATGATAATATTTTTTGCCTGCGCCATCGAGATGCTTTGATGACAGAGATGTGATGCGACCGTAAGGTCACCTAGTCTGCACCCCCGTTTTCTTTCTCCATGCAATCTGTGGATGCTGCGGATATTCGTTTTCGAGTCTTTGGTCTGACCCGGCCGGGGATTGAAGCCACAACCTACCGATCAAGATGCCAGACACATCACCATTATTAGACAAAGAATCCGTAATTATCACATTTATATCATCTGGCATGTTCAATAAATGGTAGTGTGTCATGTGTATCGCAATATACATTGTGTGATGAAAATATATTATCCAAACAATATACCAAGGATGTGAGAAAAGTTGAAAAGCAAGTTGAAACTTGAGTCAATCGATTCTAGTTTAGTAGCCCCGCTATGCTCTGTATCATGGACAGAAAAACAATTAAATCCTAAATGAGAATAGACGACAGTTACCACTGGTTCTCGGTGTGTCACTGTGAAAGTTCATTCCCGTGAAGAAACACGTTGATCAATTACGTATGGAATTGAATTGAAGGAGACATCAAGCCTGGCATCACACCGGATGTATCTCAACGAAGTTATCCAAGTTCAGGAAGCCGTTGAAGAGACAATCTCAAAACTAACTCATAAAAAGAAGCAATATTTTTTTAGTTTGATTTATGGTAAGTCGCAATTCAAAACGGGTGTTGAATTCGCCTGCGTTTGCCATTACTTGTACTTGCATTGTTTATTATTTACATATTTTCCTACTTTCGTAATTGTATTATGTACCGCTGCTGAGTTACGGTTTTGCCATGAATAAATTTGGTTGTATTTGTACAGCATAGATTGGCTTGTTTCAGGTGCATAATTGAGAAATGGTTCAGATTATAGGATCACAATACCTCTGGCGAAGAGAAAGCTCTCAACAATGCGGCACAAGTTGAACCAAATTTTGTGGATGTCTTGACATCTGTAACAGAACCGATGGCATAAAAGAATCCAAGAACTTCTACCAGGATGAACAAGAAAGATTTTGACGCTTCGGAAATTGCATCACTAATCTTATCTTCAAGGCTTTAGAAAAAAGCTAATGAGAGATTCTTCAACAAACATATGGATTACATTTCAGAAGCTTTTTATGAATTATCTATGTCCTGCACAGGTCGTAGATATTGGGGATGACTTTTAACGCATCGCAGCGAAAAACTGATCTAGCGGGTACGACACCCCGATCTTAAACTAGGTCATCTGCAAATGACCCGGCACCTCACGGGTGCTGAAAGAGCTACAGTTGTATCGACCAGCGCTGAGTCTACAGCCCGGCAAAGGGTGAACCGTCATCGGCTCGGCCGGCGTTTCAGAGAACACACACCTTGGCATCGCTCGCTTTCAGGCACAAAGACATCGTCGCTACTTAGGCGGGATTCTGACTTAGAAGCCTTCATTCATAAGTCCCCAGATGGTAGCTTCGCACCATTGGCCTATCAGCCAAGCGCATGAACCAAATGTCTGAATCCGTGGTTCCTCTCGTACTGAGCAGAATTACTGTTGCAACAACACTTCATCAGTAGGGTAAAACTAAGTTGACTCACTGACCAGTGACGTACCGTCTCTCTGGAATTAATTCAATTAACACTTTTACAATGAGGGTCCCAATATAGATACCGAAGATGCCGAGATACCAAATTCATCCTATTTTGAAGTGCGGGTGACTAAAAATCACTTCGAAGTCGAAATTGCCCATCAATAAACTATTATCTTATAAAGCAATCGATATTAATCTAATTCCATCCTGAATTCTAAAAACCAGCAACTTCATCATTGGTAATTTTATTGCCCCTTTTTTCAATTCCATGCCAGAAAATGATATTAACACACTTAATCTGATAACATTCAGAGTCCCGGTATTCGAAGCTGTACAATATGCCATTCATTTGCTGTGTTTCTGTCTGTGATATAACTTTTTTGTCACTGCAAATACTTCAACACCAGCCAGAAAATTGAAGGCAAACGCATCGCTTTACCTCTGGCATGACTGGAACACATTGTTTGGTCATGGTGTAGTGGTAAAATTTTGACAATATAAATCATTTTCCTTCATAAAATCTAAAAAAATTCAAATTGTTATCATGAGTCTACTGTAGTGGTTCTCAAACTTTTTAGACACGGCCAATGTATGAGGGTGAAAAATTTTGCGCCCCCTTTTTTGTGATGTCACAAAATACTGAAAAGAGCAACCAGAATGCTAGCAACCCCAACGGATAGGTTGATATTAAGAAAGTTGAGATTTTCAAACATAAAATTCGGGCTATACACAGAGCAATAACCATGAGTTGAAGAAGGTAAATCGCGTCATCAATCTAGTTGGGACTAGTTAGTTGCATGTTTATAAACGTAGTTTGTTCTATGTGTAGTTTTAGTAGCGAGTGTTGAAAAAAAAAGTTCTACACTATGAATTTTTTTCTGTCGTTCAAAGCACAAAATGAACATGTGAAAAAAAAGATAAGCAAAAATGTGCTTGATGCTGTACTTTGGTGCTATATTTTATGTGCCTAATGATCTAGGTCAGTGGTTCCCAACCGCTGGTTCGTGGCAGGTTTCCAGTCGGTCTGCCAAATATATTTGAATTTATTTTTATCAATTTCAAAATGCAAGGAGTTGAACGTTTGTATATTATTTAGAGAAATGAAACACATTAACTGTCAAATTGCTTTCAAAGTTCGTGGTTCATGGTGTTGCAATAGAACGTTGTTGGTCAGATTTGAGAGTAGGTCACATTGGTGCAAGTGTTGCACGGAAAATTGTTTCAAATCAGCCTACATCGCGTTTCAGATAATTTATACATGAAAGCGATGGAGACTTTGTTTAATTCCGATAGTGCAATACAGTTGCAATTGGCAGTACAGAAGAGTGCAAAACGTACAGTAGAATTGCATTTCTCTCAAAGGATATCAAACAATCACAATCAAGTTAGTGCGCTTCAGTTGCTGACACGCACACGCCCATCCATCCATACATTAATACATACAACAACTGACTACGCAAGCTACGCCTCGCAGAAACTGCAATCAAATCTATTATAAATATACAATATATGGTAACATTAGGTAAGGTTTCCAACTTAGCAATTGACATACATCCATTCATAACCACACACACATACGCAACACACACACACACACATGCACATCCATCCGTACAACCATACATACTTGCATCCATCCCTACATTCATTCATACATCCATACATACAACAGCTGACTTTGCGAGCTAAGCCTTGCAGGAACTATAATCAAGCCAGGTAATTCCTCTTGGAAGTCCTTCTGATGGTAGATCTGGATGTTGTTTTTTCCATACCATTGCGTTTTGCGGGTTCTTTTTCTCGAGTCGGACAGTCGCTATAACGGTATCATGATCTGAGAGAAAGCAAGGCAGATGATTGCCAGAAATACCTTTGATATTTTTAGAAGCATATATTCTATCTATCCTTGACTTGTCGTTTATGTAGCAGAAGGTCTCTTTTCCCACTATTGGTAAGTCTGAAAGTGTCGCTTACCCCTATTGCCTTCATGATTTTCGTGTTGTATTTGGCATCGCCAAATTGGCTAAGGTTGATTGAGCTTCTGTCTTTTTTGCATCCTTTAATCCATTGAAGTGTCCTCCAATAAGTTGATGACTTGATCTGGCACATGTAGCCCTAAGACCGACAAGATAGCGTAATGGTGAAGCGTCCGGCTTCTTGATCAGTAGGTCGTGGATTCGATCCCCGGCCGGGTCAGACCAAAGACCTGAATAGTAACACTGGTATCCATGACATCCCTGCTTGGCGCTCATGCATTACTGGGATAGCATGGAGGGGTGGTGGAAGACTTAGAATGCTGTAAATGGCTAGATCTTCACCTTCCTTGACCAGCGGCATATGCACATCATGCTCTCATGGTAATGCACAAATTGTGTGTATGTATATCATAAGTCGGTGTATATGTCGCAAAAACATCGAGGACAAAAATAAACTATGTCCTTTCCTTTTCCTTCGAGAGGCTCATCTGCACTCTTCTCTCGATAGTTTCATTGTGTCAAGAGAAGTTGATCATTTCTATGCTATTCAAACCTGTTCGGATGATGATCTTCATTAGCCTTCCTTCTGTATCCCTTTCCTGGTATTTTAATCCCACATTTACTCTTTTTGGGGTGAGTTTGGAATTCCAGCATGACTTTCCATCCCATTCTCTGCCCATTGAGATTCTGTATGGATGCTTGGGTGAGTTTCCTGTAATAGTGCTACATCCGCCCCTGTATTTCTAATGAAAGAAAATAAAAGTTTTCGCTTGCCATCGCCATCCATCCCATTTACATTTAAAGTTACAATCTTTACCTTATATCCTGCCATCGTAATTTGCGGTGTTTACTTGACTTTGAATTTGTTCCTTTCCGCATTTCCCGCATCCTCTTCAGTCACCAGGCTGGCACAGCATTTTGTTATGACGCAGGGCGTCCTACATGTTCCACAGTGTAATCTTTCTTCGCTCGAGGTTTGATCTCTGATGACGTATACATCTTCGCTAATACAGCATGCCTTAATTGTGGTGTGTTTAGTTTTACAGAATAAACATTTAGAAACCTTGTTAAGCTGGTGAATGCTATCGGGCGGTGGCAGTTAAGGCACGTAGCCATTTCAACCCCTTCTGTCGAGAAGCTGAAATTCTTTCTGGATGGTTGGCTGAAGCTGTACGAATCCAAGCTGCTTCTGTTTCTTTTATTACCCATTGTGATGTCTTCGATCCTTCTTTCTTGTGTTTGGCTGCTTAATAGTTCATCAGTTAGCGTAGACCAATCCTTCTTATCTTCCTCGCCTACGCTGTCTTCTGTGGTTTTATCCTCAGATCTGGTGAGTAAAATCTCTACTGGCTTTTGACTCTTGGTTTTAGATGGCTTTCATCCCCCGCGTTCCTTCTCTTTCGTTTGGGACAATCTTTTCACCCACTCTCATTCGGAGAGCTAAGTCTGTTTTCTATAGCATTATTATAAACAAAACTCACCTGGAGATTATGAAAGTCTTCCTGCCAAGGTTGAGAATCAGAGAATCTTGGTTCTTCCTGACAAGGTGGAGAATCAGAAGATCCTAATTCTTTCATCTTCGGATTCAACACAAACAATAATAACTTGGATTATATGGGACACGGTTTCGAAGCTATTCCTCTCTACTCACAGTGAGCTTGACTTCAGTGTTCTCAGACAAAACCGTTTCTCCCATATCTCCTCTGCCCCTCTGGTCACCTGCTTCCTTGCGCCCCCTTCTGAGAGGCTCGTCATGCGCGCATATTATGGTGATATCTGGCTCACCATTATATGCGTGTCCCTCTTGCGGCTTCTGTTTACTTTGTGTCCTTGTCTCACCAAATGCCGCGCCGTGTGGGGTATCTTCTTGGTGAGGGGTTGACAATTTATACTCCGTTAAGGCCTTGCTTTTTACTTTCTTCGTATCATTTGAGTCCACCCTGCCCCTGTTAATCCATTCTGGCCTGGTCCTTTGTGGTCTTTTTTCGCATAATCTCGCTATGTGTCGTGGCTGGTTGCAGAAGCTGCATGTGGCCGTTTGTATACTTCTGCCATCTACAAATGTGAACAAAGTAATAATAAAATTTGCACCATGTAACGCCAATTCAGAAGTACTGCTTCAATAGACGAATGAATTGCGAAACTTTATAACTATGCTCAACAAATTCCTCTGCCGCAGCAGATTGTAAAGTAAAAAAAATAGATAATCTGGTGGACATGTTTATATTTGTGTCGCTTATTACATGTTGGCTGAAAGCCGGAAGCCTAAGTATTTTTGATACGACATGTGTCAAACATAACAACATGCCATTAGGGTAACCAAAATATCGAAGACCATGTTGTCCTCATGACAAGTCTGCCTGGCCACAAGCCAGAATTCAGTACTGTGTCTTCCCATTTTCATGCTTCGCAACGGCCTTTGCTATTTGTTTAAATATCATGAGCCTGGAATATAGCTTGCTTTCAAAAATTCAAATACTACATATATGATTGTTGCACAATAAGCTGTATCAATGGAAGGTGATGCGAAACTAATTGACATAATGATAATGAAACGCACAATACAAGTCTTCTTAGTTCAACATATAGGTATCATCTCCAAATTGGTGTGATGTCATGATCAGATTTGTAAAATTTTAGTTTTTCACGAATTCTCTAACTTGCCTGGCAGGGTAGAGAGTGTAAAATTTCAGGCCATAACTACTGCACTCTTTCAATTTTTTTTAATTACAGGAGTAATTTCAAATGTGTTTGCAATTGTGAATGAATGGTTTCTTCTTAGAATCACTTAACGCCGTTGGAATCCGTCTGGATGCTGTATTCTAAAGATGTGTAATGTTCAGATGCAGCACTAATAAACGTCAGGTTTCGGCCAACAAATACACCACCGAATCGCTTTGTCGCGTACGGGTTAGACACTGACCAACAGAGGTCAACACTGTCTAGTCACGACAGCATAGGGTACCTGCTATTTGAGTGATACCTGAAACATGATTGCAAATTTTAAGCACGTTTCCATTTGCTGATTCAATACTGATAATCGAATGGTGCCATGCTTACCTCACAATTTTACCATGATTTGTTCTCGTAACAGAAGGATACTGCACATCTTCTGATGTAGCAAATCTGATACGCGCTTGGCACTCCAGACGGAGTGCTGCATTGATTTGTGTTGCGTTATGCTGTGTACCAAGCGATACTGTGCGGTAAGTATTGCAGTTTTGCTGGTCATAGTCCATTCGAGAGCTTCAAATAGATGTGCAAGTGGATGCACCATTGGGTCGACCAACGACCTACAGAAAGGCTTCGAGATCGGCGGCCGAAGTCGGTGCAACAACAAATCACCTCAACGTACATCAGTCTGTTGAAATTTTCTTGAGTGCTTCTTTTTCTTGTTGTATCGAGCGTGTGCTAATCTATCCTGTATAACTGGACGTAATTTCCCGATTTTTCACTATATGACCTGGAGAGGTTTCGTTCTGTTTCGTTTTGTCTGCCTTTCACCAGGGCTCTTACTGGATGTTATTCCCCGTTTTTTCACTTTATGACCTGGTGAGGTTACGTACCGTTTTGCAGGCATTTCACCAATGCTCTTACTGGACGTAATTTCATATTTATTTTTCAGCTTATTACCTGGTGAGGTTACGTTCCGTTTTGTCTGCATTTCACCAACGCTTTTACGGGACGTAATTTCCCGTTTATTTTTCACCTTATTACCTGGTGAGGTTACGTTCCGTTTTGTATGCATTTCACCAACGCTTTTACTGGACGTAATTTCCCGTTTTTTTCACTATATCACCTAGTGAGGCTACGTTCGGTTTTGTCTGCATTTTACAAATGCTTTTACCAGACGTAATTCACCAATGCTTTTACTGGACGTAAGATCCCGTTTTATTCACTTTATGACCCGATGCGGCCACGTTACGTTTTGTCAGCATTTCACCAATACTTTTACTGGACGTAATTTCCCGTTTTTTTTTCACTTTATGACCTGGTAAGATTACGTTCCATTTTTTCTGCATTTCACCAATGCTTTTACCAGACGTAATTCACCAATACTTTTACTGGACGTATTTTCCCATTTTTTTTATCACTATATGACCCGGTGGGGTTACGTTCCGTTTCGTCTGCATTTGACCAATGCTTTTACGGGACGTAATTTCCCATTTATTTTTCACCTTATTACCTGGTGAGGTTACGTTCCATTTTGTCTGCATTTCACCAACGCTTTTACTGGACGTAATTTCCCGTGTTTTTCACTTTATCACCTGGTGAGGCTACGTTCGGTTTTGTCTGCATTTCACCAATACTTTTACTGGACGTAATTGCCCGTTTTTTTCCACTTTATGACCCAGTGAGGTTACGTTCCGATATGTCTGCATTTCACCAATGCTTTTACTGGACGTAATTTCCCGTTTTGTCTGCATTTCCCGATTTTTCACTATATGACCTGGAGAGAATTTGTTCTATTTCGTTTTGTCTGCATTTCACCTGTGTTCAGCAGTGTTTTACACGTTGAAATACGAATATTATCTTTATAACTCCATTCCATTTGTAATTTAGTTTTTTTTTCACACGCTGACCCACTAATTTTACTGACAATATTACATCCAATTTGTAATTCGGCGGTTTTTTATCGCTGACTCACTAACTTTACTGTCACTATTTCACCCCATTTGGGATTCAGCCGATTTTTAACGCTGACCCACTAACTTTACTGTCACTTTTCACCCCATTTGTGATTCAGCTGTT
>ATSW01006289.1:0-23033 GCA_000444245.1 Botryllus schlosseri
GTGAGTGAGTGAGTGAGTGAGTGAGTGAGTGAGTGAGTGAGTGAGTGAGTGAGTGAGTGAGTAAGTGAGTGGGCCCATCAGATCGGGACGCACACCAGAGTGCTTCTAGCGTACAACGGAGCCTCGACCAGTATGGCTATGATTATACATATGTATTGCAAGTTGCAATAAAACTCCGTGATGTTACATCATCAGCAAAGTAAGTGACATATCGTATGTTTCCATGTATTACTTAAAGAGATGATGATGAATTCGCGTCTAGAAACCTGGTGGAGCAAGTGAAAGTGAAGTTATCGTGCCAGCAATTTCGGAGTTAGTTGGATTTTCGTTTAGCTGCAGTTCCATTGCGGTCGCTTTCAGAAGAAAATGGCCTTTAGTGCCCCGCGCGACTATAGCTACCAAATCACCATAACTTTTCGTAACAAGAATACTCGCAATTTCGGTGCGTATAGTAATCCTGCGGGGACTTTCTACTTCTGTAATTAGAAACTTTCATGAGCAAGCAAACAGTGCTGGTACGGAACACCACAAGGGCTGTCCCCGGTGCGAAATCCCCCCGTAGCCAATTTTACATGGATATTTAGCGTTTGGGTGGTCCATTACTACTGTCCGCTGAATACGACCGTACGCTTTGTATGCAATCAAAATGCGGCCGTGAATAGCAAAAAGGCTGAACTGCCCTGCATTATCAGTTCATTAGGACGAGGTCAACTATAAAACTAGCGGACAATGTTCGTAATAGGAAACTCGAATCGGACTGTAGCGAACACCCCTGTTTCAAAAGTACATGGAGATTTCCCGACAGAATAACACATCCCGTGTCACGGGAGGTCAAGCCATACAAAACGAATAAGAACACAATTAGTGAACTTTAGCGACCGCTATCTCATTTCAGTACGAGACGCGTGGCACAATGACAAATCGCGTCACGTCTACCAGCGCAGTTTCAAAAGTCAATCATGACATTTATGACATCAAGCTATGCTACAACCGGTGCCAGATGAGGAGTTGAACTCTTCGATTAAAATAGATAAAATGTGTAGATAGTTTATTAATTTATAAGAGGTGATATTTAATAACCATGCAAGTTATGAAATGATGAAATGCTATGGTGGTGGTGGAACGTCGTGTCCACTGTCCAGTGGCGTGAAGCCATTCCAAGGCGAAGCCTCGCAATTCTAAACTGGTATCTGGAATGGAACAGTAAAAATCACGCTGATTCGCAATGAACATTCATCTTGTTTTGGTTTCATGTGAAAATTAAACAGTTTAACGGTTTGGTGATGACTCTGTTGACTCTGTTGACGAACAGTTCATCTGCGCACCAGTAATCTATAGTAATGTATTGTCTAGTTGGATGTGAATTGTGGTAGATTTTTGCTCTTATCAATGTGCGAAAATGTGGGGTTCCGCGTAGGCTTGCGGATCAGCGTAATTGTTCCGCGGGTTAGTCAATGCAGACCCCATACAATGCACATTGCGATACACACGACATGACAATGCGCTGTTGGCGAAAAGAATGTATTCACACCCAAAAGGTGGTACGCGAATATAACCCAACTCATAATTATATGGCGGTTACAAATCTTACGTGCCTACGTGCATATCATTCTACGCCCCTACGACCGTGCGAGATAGCGTAATGGCGATCCGTCCGGCTTTTTGCTCGGTAGTGGTTTCAATCCCCGTCCGAGTCAGACCGAAGACTCGAAAACTGGTATAGCTACCCTGCTAGGCGCTCAGCATCTACAGATAGCGAGAAGAAAAATTGGTGGTGCAGACTTACCTTACTTAAAGTTGGTATCGCATCTCGATCGATGGTGCAGGTGACAAGAGATCCCATATCTATTTTTCTCGCTCTACGTGCAATCAACATTTGCATTAAAATGACGTCTTTTATTTAGACGTGGTGTATGTCGGAGGTAGGTTCGGGTTTCGAGTACGACGGGTATACTCACGCCCAGTACGGGTGTGCACTCTGTGTACGGGTGTGCAGTGCACTCTGTGCGGTAACAGCAAATGCGATGTAATGAACTTATGGGAGGATGCCGCAGCGACCACTTATGGTATATCAATCTAAAACTCACCTCGGCCTAATGGCCCATGTCAAAGTGTTCGGTGTTCAATCTTCGGCTTCGGTCTTTCGGGTGTCTTTCTTTGTTAGACGCGTTTCCTTGCTCTTTTCGTTCGTCCTTCACCGAGTGTTTGGGCGCCACAAACATAATAATATAATGTACCTTTAACCTAGATATAGTTCTCACGAAACTGTTTTTGCAGACACAACTCGCAGTGATATATCTCGCGCGTACAGATAGCGATGTCTCGTCTTGTTCATATTATCGGTTCATCGATGAATATGAGAAAAGGTAGGAAGAATTGCAGAAGATTGAAGACAGATAAAGCATGGCGCGGGACATCGCCTGATGTTTCGTTCGAGTATGAGCATGAAAACCCTCGTCCAATTCTACTTTTCGAAACTACTTACGTGACTACTTGAAAATTGAACTCGATTACGAAGTAGGAAGGAATACAACAAAAATCTACTTCAATTCATATCACATCATATTTCATTCTCATATGCATGAGAATGGAAAATGCCTGTACAGCAAGCTTGGCTCACTTCGCACGATGCGGTTCTCCTGTAGCATTTTCAGGGAACCAAAGATTACATTAGAATTAAAATTAGAGCATAGAAACATTTCACAAATTAGATTATAATTAGATTACCGGCGTTTCGTTCTAATCAGTCTAATTAGACAAAGAATTAAACTAGAATCATCTAGTTTCTCAATTCTGATCTTGATGGGCAGTCAGTTGATACCTGACGCTCTAAAACGGGGGTGGCCAACCTGCGGTAGTATGAAAACTCTGCGGCCGTCTACACATAATTATATTAGCGTGTGTTTGCGGCCGTCAACATGCGAATTGAATTGGCGAATTGGCTGTCAAATTTTAGAGATACTATTATTCCTTCTCTCAACGAAAAATACCTAACAGCGCTAATAGGTACATTTTAATCAGCGCAAATCATTTCATCCGTGGATTTATTGAGAAATATTCCATTTCAATATATAAAAACGACCAGTGCGTTTCTCAACACATGCTCATGACACACGCATTATCGCACGGACACTGTCGATCAACTATAATAACCTCGTCGTATAAACTGATGATTCAAGGTTGACATCGATTGGCGGTCTCGAAGAGGGGATTTCGTCTTCATTCACTTTCGCCTGTGTCATTATATTCATTCGACATTCTTTTCCCGACCAAAATTATGACTTGTAAACGGATAAAGTATGCCCCCGAAGATATTGTACAAATCATCAATCGGCATGGAAAGTGTAACAACCTTGTAACGAACTCTTACTGTAACGTGCAATTGAGAACACAACTAGCCTTCATATCGACAGTAGACATCCTTTTAAAACCGAATACGCTGCTAATTCGTCTCAATATTCAATTGAATAGTATATTCATATTGAAATAAACCCGAATGTTTTCGACTGAGTCAGGGGTAATCGTCGTTCAATGTGAATATACCATTCAATGGTATATTAAAGTCATGTACCTCCAAGAAGCTCGCCATAATGTTGTTCCTGATATAATAGGCTAATTTGAGAATAAATAGTAGGTTTTCGGGTACTTGTGCTCTTTCTTTGTGGTTAAATCAGAGATTACCTTATCCAAACTCCCGTTATTACCATTTTTGGCCACGAATAAAATTTATTCGCATGAATATCCTGCTGCTGTTTAGATTTGCTTTGGTTTCACTGCAGCTATAATCCCTGAACACCAAGAAATATAATACGTGCTTCGCATACGTGTGAATAAATGATCTGCTAAAGCTAATCAAGTAAACCTTGTCCGATTTCACGTCATGATACCAAAATTATATTCGAAAAGTCTATAATTTCGATTCAAATGAATTTGGGGACTAGTTATATGCGCAAAATTGCGCATGACAGCAACGTGGTTTTTGCACTCGAAATCCACACCAAGCGTTTGTCCACGAATATGATTGCTAGGGCAAGTTTTTGTAACAGTCGAATCCGTGGAAAGTTGCATTTATTTTTCACAAAAGTTGCAGTAAAAAGTTGCATTTATTTTGCACAAAGTTGCACTAAAAAGTTGCATTCATGAAAGATCGAAAAAGTTACAAATGGTCGCTTGGAAAAAATGAAGAAAAGTTGCAAAACGCTGCAATGTAAGAATCCTCCAAACAGCTTAAAACACCATACCACATAACTTCTAAGAGGAAGCTGCCGGAAGCTGTAAAAAAAAATTCAAAAGTTGCAAAAACTTGCCCCAATTATCACACGTCTGGTCGTCTTGTAAGTACTCGTTATATTTTGCTGTAGAGACTCTAAAAATAATCTCGCTAAAAATATAGCTGTGATTATTACGATTGGCAGCTACCACACATTGAACGCTTGCAAACGTTGGCGGTTCATCATCAGGTCCTGAGTTTTAGCCACAACATGGTCAGACCCAAGCACTTGCTTGTGGCTTTGCAAACGTGATAAGTAGTCATCGTGGGTACTCGCGTAGATATAACAACGACAATTTTTACTGAAAACTAAAGGAAATGATGGTCCACGGCAGTGGTTCTCAAACTTTGGGCGCGCTCCTTTTGGGGTGGGGGCGTGAAAGGATCTCCGGGGAGGCGCCAAGCCGCCTGAGAGAAATGCTTGCACTAATCAGAAGATGTCCCTGATGAAGTGTAACTGGTGAATGCGTGTAGCTGTGCCGTTGGTTTTTGATTTAGCTTATGCATGCTCATTGCTCCCTATGGTCAGGTACGTTTAAGATAAACTCAGCTACCATTGCACATGATTATGTTTAACAAAATATTCAACTGGAAATATTTTCGCGCGCCGCACGATGTACCTCCGGCCCATAATGATTGCTCTGTGTATAGTCCGAATTCCAAATTTAAGAAGTGTCTCATCAGCAATAGCATCTTCCATGCCAGCAAACAATGCGTAGGGATTGCAAACGTTCTGGCTTTTCCTTTTAATATTTTTTGATATGACGACAAGGGGTATGCGAACTTTTTCACTATCATCAAAGGGGCCAGGCGTGTCAAAGTTTGAGAGCCACTGGTCTAGGGATTCCGTACGTTCAGTATAATCGATCGATGATGGTTGCTCTCAAATTTTCAGGCAGCATCTGTACGATTAACGCAAGATGACTACTGAAACTATACAAATTGGTGCAATATTTGGACATATATTCAGTTATTATGTTACAGGGACTACTTCAACCCGTCGTTACGGCAATTTCTCTCCTAAAACGCTATTGAAACTATCCTCAAACTATGCTTTCTACTTTACGGAATCCAAAGTCTGAATAACAGGGAGACCAATACCATGAGCATTCAAGCATTACGGACATCATTGAGCTCGCGCGACGATTCAAGAAAGGCGGGAAAACACTCCTGCCTATATGCAGACTTGACCAACTAGGAGATGTCAGTTGTCTAATTAGTAGACTAATTAGAGTGAAATGCCGATAATCTCATTCTAATCCAATGTGTGGAATGTTTATACGTTCCCATTTTCATTTGAATTCAATTTCTGCTTTTTCCTGAAAATGCTGCTTAAGAACTATATACAGTGCGAAACAAGCCAAGCTTGATATATAGACACTTTCCATTATCGTGTTTATCAGAACGTACTCTGATTTGATGTGAACTGGATATGATTTTTGTTGTATTTCTACGAAATTCGGTGTTGAGATCAATTTCCTTGTTTTCGGGAATTCAGTATTTCTTATTCTAATCTAATTTGGAAAAGCTGAAAATTTTCTAGTTGTCTAACTCTGCGTCTATATAGACATTGTGGTGGATCGAACACAAATAAAGCCAGACTGATAAATTTTAATGAAAAAATATCAGCGCCCTTTCGTTTTATCACAAATCCAAAAGAATCAGTTCAGTTTACTAAGAATTTTCATCAATTCAAAACACCACAAGACTGAGATACAAGGAAAAGATAGGAAGGTGTCGAAACGACTTGGAGTAGTCTTTGAAATCAGACACCCACCCGGGTCTGGGCGATGTCAAGAAGAGGCCTGCGCACTGAATGAAGAGTAAAAGAAGATGATACAAAAAGACTAGCGACAAAATGAGGTGGCCTGTGACGGAAGGCGAGATCGAGATGTCATGCTTTCAAAGGACATAGCTAGATTCGTGCCATGGTGTTTCAAATAAACTATGTAATATCTTCAAACTCGCCGTTTCAATTCGCAATACTTCTGAATAAAATGCAGGCGGATATGATTGTAATCCGTCTGCACAGATTTTGCTTCAGGACATTCGAATTCTCACGCGCAACGTAATTATGTCGTCTGGCGACGATGGGAATTTTATGCGTCATGCACATCCTCTTTTTTTCTTTACGTAATTATCGGACATCTTTGAGTATACAGAGCGGGATTGGCAGAAACTGGAAGCGGAAACCTGCATTTACATTAAAGTAGAATGTGCAAGTTGTTCGGCGCGCGAAACCAAAACTATGCTACATTTGCAAAGAAATTTACTACACTAAAAATCTATATATATATAAACCGTTAACTCCATTGAGACCATCAACAGAACGCAAGGTATAGTTCATACCAAGGTTGAGATGCGTCGTAAAATGGGATTAGCGTATATGTATACAGGATGTTACTACAGGCCATGATGCATTTCTTATGCAATGAGTATTTTTATACCGCAATATGATGTTGTTAGAATTGCTTCAACGCAGAAGTATCTGCAATTTCAAGCAAAAGGGTTTTGCTAAACAGGCGTCAATACTTCATGCTACAAACTACCGCATCTTAGTTCCTATTGAATAACACGTAGACACCATTCATGTAATACAATTATTCTACCTGTTGAATTCTACCTACACTAGTGAATCGACAGAAGTTGTTGTACATAATTGGATGTCATAAGTATAATAAAAGCCCGCAAACGTGATTTTGAGAAATTTTGGTACTAAATTTCGGTCTATTGCACAATGTTGGTGCGATGAAACAAACCTATTAATTATGTCTGCCCTCTCTGCGAACCGACTTTTTTTTCAAAAGAAAAACTTTATTGGACAAAGATCTGTTTGTTTACGAGGCTGTTGTCAATTATTCCAAAGATCTATCGTATGCTTCTCGTATTCGGAAGTTGCATATACTTTACAGACAAATATACTCACAGGATTCATGGACTCCTATTGACTGCAAAATTACTAAGAATTGTCCTTCGTGGCAATAGCTGAAATCGGGCATATGATAGTTATAGAGAGCGGTCAACCTCGGCTTCCTCTTGACTGTCTAAGGACAGGGTATGGCCTTCCATTATTCTATGCAGTCTGCGGTTAACTATAAAAATGCATGATATCATAAAACGCAGTGTCGTATATTTGTGCTGTTGATTTGAACTCGAAAATCTTAAAAGGGAATGGAGCGAGTTCGATCAACGTGTCTGAACCGTAGACAAAATATAGTATCGCCAAAGGACAACAACTGTGTATATTCGTTAAGATCGCTCGGTAGTGCATCGAGAATCGCGAACAAACTGTTTCTTCGTAATAGAAGCAAGTGTTCGAAGATGAGTCTGCATATATTTTATCGTATGGTTCAATATGTTGTCCACTGGAGAATGATGAGACCCGCAGAACAATCAGTAAAATGAAGGGTGTGGAGCGTATTGGAAATGTAATAAATTGATGGGACGATGGATAAAAAATAGTGTACAAGTAGTTTGTAAGAAATAACGGAATGTTATTGGCAAAACTGTGCCATAGATAACAGTGTTTGAGATTCAGACACCTGGACTATAATTCCAAGCAGGTTTGTAGGTTCCGAAACGGGTATAGTTTGTATATGTGGAGAAAGTAGACACATCGATAATTTAGCTTTGAAACGTCTATTTCTTCAATAAAACTTTTTCAGCTGTCGAAATAGGTCATCAGAATAATTTAAGCACAATGAATGTTATCACTATTTCTAATGCACTGGAACTTAGCCAACAGTTTTTCATCTCGAAAATATTATGCATTGCATATATCATGAATTCCTAAGATGTTTGACCTAAATAACTAAGGACTATTTGGAAACGTTACCAATTTTGCTCAAACGTGATATCGAGTGTATAGATAGACGAGCAGGAAAGAATAAATCAAGCAAATAATTTAAAACCATCAAAGGCTGGACACTCAATTTATCTTACCCTTAAAGTGGAATTGCCAGCGAAATATTAATAATAGGTTTCAGAGAGACGCTGGTTTGATTACACTTTTTCTAAAGAACCAATTGTTGTTCTTAATTCGCACACACAGTGCATTAGATTAAAATATTTTGATGAAGCAGTTATTGTTTAGGCTTATTGTAATAATTGTACATTGCAAGAATTATCATGGAGTAATTTACAGCATGGTTGTTATCGATTGATAAGTCTCGCATTCATCGTTAGCATTTCTCGGTTCAATCTACATAACATCAAAGAAAAGATGTAACGCCCAATAATGTCATGACGCCAGGAAAACAAAACAAATTGCTCATTCTGTAACCGCTGGAAACCGGATTTAAATGAATGTGCAACAGTTATTTATATCTGGTTTGTTTCAGTTTCTTTTCATTTTATCTATTTAAATTACCACGCGATTGCGGGTAAATGAAAAGATAGGAAAGATCCCAAACAATCTGGAGTTATATAGTGTTTTATCAAACACCCACCTCGGCCTATAACACGAAATGAAGAGGAATGCTTATAATATAATGGATCAGTGCTCTTCAACCGGGTGTATCGTACACCCTAGGTCGGGGTGACCAGCCTTTTCGACCAAAGGTCCACATAAAATTCACGAACTATTGCGCGGGCCACTTGAATGGTGAATCATTTTTTAGTCGTCCGATAGGAGCGAGCCGGATTAGGTAACGCTAAAACAAGACTTATTATTGTACGCATTAAAATCGGTAGCATTTATGTCATGATGACAGGTAATGTATGACGTAACCGCGCGTAGGTCGAGAATTTTTCAAAGTTAATAAATGAATTTGGTCAATAATATTGTTTCTCACCGCATAATACCGCTGGGCTGAGTTCGCAAGGACAGGACTATTCGGCGCCTGGATATATCAATATCGAAGGTTACGGCGAAAATGCATCTATCATTTTGTGCCTTGGTGACATCGCCAACGATCCTCCTACAAGCGCAAACGGGAATTCGCATGTTGGACGAGTTCTCTAATAGTAGCGAAATTAGCTAGACTCAATTCTGCACATTTCGCGAATTTTTAAGTTTTTAAAATCTGCAGCGAAATATTTTACTTCATGGCAATATTCCTATACGAAGATCTACGAAAATGTCGCTAGCCCCTGGATACGCCACTGCGTCGGAACTTATATTTTAGTCATCAACATCCCGAATTTTGCGGGCACACCAATCAATTCTTGCTTTGGCCTTGCAAGTTCACTGATTGATTATCTGGACCAATTTATTTTTTAAAATAAAACTAATTTCGAAAAATACCTCGTGGGTCACTCAAAACCCTCTCGCCAGCCCTGCCCTAGGGCGTATCATCATTTTTCCAGGGTGTAGGCTACCACTTATAGGGGGTGTACATGTACAGGGGTGAGATATCGCAACTACAACTCAATGCAACTTGCAGCCGATGATGACCCTTTTCTTCAATTTTTTAGTCATCCTGGTGCTATAGGGCGAAATGGCGAAATACTGGGTTACAGTAATGACCTTCAGTTTAGTCGTCAGCTTCCCGCTCAGAGCCAGTTTATTTATTTTGTGGAGTTAGATCAATTTACGGTTTTCAATCCTAAAAATAAACTTTACGGGTATTTCTTCCTGTAGTAAGAGGTAAGCTACATGCATGTAAATAGAAACGGTATGCAGTTCGAGAGCCCTTGGTATATATATTTTAGAACCAACTTTCGATTGCGTCGAAAACAGCGATCTTTTTTTAAAGAATTGGGTGAGATAGCGAGATTCGATCGAAACAGTTGCAACTATAGAGTGACTCTCGTAAACAAAATGGCGTAACCCGCGACGACAATACCGTTTTAATATTAAAATCATGTTATGGTGCTTATAACATCTGTGGTCTTCTGCACCACAAGCCAATAAATTTCATCAGCAACATATAATCTAATTGATTAATTTAGTATGTGATATTCGCGGTAGTAAGTTAACTGTCTACTCTATAATCATATATACGTCGTCCTGATGAAGATTCAAAATCGATTTCGTGTTATGAGATATTGGTGCAAGTCAAAATGTTGTCTAAGGTAAATGGGATGCTCTTTCACTGAGCGGTTGGTCTCATTATCCAGTGCCGGACAATCGGTCAGAAAATGGCTGACGTCTGCGGTAACTCCACAATGGGACAATACCTTTTCGCGGCAAGCGTGTAATTCTGCGGTGCGGCCTCTATCAGTAAGCTGTCAACTGCTTGCGACATCGCTTTGCCCCAGGGTGCGGCGAGTTAGATTCCTCGGCAAGAAGCACGCACGCGACTTGCAACATCGTGCCGATCTAGCGTGTCGACTGTAGCTGCTGTAGAACCAATGCGATTGAGTATGTAGGGCCGAGGTCAGATTTTTTGCTCATATAGGCTACCATCGATGTATGGATGTAAAATTAGAAATGGTGCGTATGCAACTGAGAGTGGTCTTTTGCATCATGTCATTTCTATTTGAACAATTCTATACTAGATATAGTTATAGACTATTCTGTTGTTAGATTTCTCTACCAGATAGTATATATGTTATACATATATCACCGATCGATATAAGTGTCGGAAATAAATTGGAGAGTAACGAGTGTCGATGAGATAGATTCGTAGCGTTGGTCAACGTCTCTCTCTCTCTCTCTCTCTCTCACACGTGTTAGTGTTACTCTGCTACAGGTGACCAGAGTATACTTATTATTTCCAAATAATTGGAGGTTATCAGTAATCTGGTGTCTAGACACGCATCTATCCGATTGGAAAGTAGTTATCAGCAAAATAGGTTATTTGCGGGACTTCAGCCACGTGATCGGTTGCCCATGGCAACGACTGAACGGTTAGCGAGGTCCTCTGTTCTGCGTGTGCTTATTGCAAAGTTGTGAATGTATTGAAATTCTAGAGCGAAAGTAATTTCATTCTTGGTTATGGTAGAAGGTTGATGGCATTTGGTGCGATCATTTCCCAGAGGCTTTAATATGTTTGTTGAGCATTGGGAGGATAACTGAACTACCGATGTTGCAGATATTCACTTGATATAAATAAATGTGGGAAGCTTACAACTTCATTGGAAACTCAACCTAACGGCATTTTACCTTCGTATCTCAAGCCAGGTTCTTGGCGCCCCAATTGTGTTTGGGACCATTTTGCGAAGTTCACTTGCATGTGTCTATGATAAGACTGGTTAGGCTAAGACTAAAAGGAAACTGAAAACAATTACTTCTTCCACTCGCTGTAATTAAGCCCAAAATAAAGGATTATGTCGCATGGCAGTGCCAATTATCCCGCCAAAGAAAGTATATGATATCTGCGTATCCACGTGAGGCGAACCTGCTTTTGACTGTCATCTTGTGTTATGATTGCATAGAAAAGACGGGTTTGTGAGGGGGCGACAAAGAGAAAATGTTAAGAACCACTGGGTGTAGTAGGCCTACATGTATATTGTATATTGTATAGAGGTGTCCTGTACTTGGGTAAAGGCTACTCAGACAAACTAATAGTATTTCGTTTCTGAGTATTTCTAACGATTAGTGACAAATACGAAGCTCTCCACCCGCATTAAACATAAACGATTAACTTTGAATCTTGTATGTTCACGCGGCCATCGCTTGGTTAGTGGTCGATCCCGAAAATGAGTGACCAAACTCTTGCGTACGCTTATGTATTGGCTTTGGACTAGGTAGAACTTTGAGCTAACTGATCACATCAGGTACACAGCACACAAGCAATCGAGAAAGGATAATCCGAGATCATCCGTATTAGGTTTCAGCGGTCTGTATAATAAAGACGTAACGGGGAGTATATGTAGGATGAATTCCGATTGGACGTTTAAGGTTGGGCTAAATCGAGCAACTTTGTGACTTAAGCCGCCGAATGGCCAACTTAAATTTATAATGAAAAATAAATAAAAAATTTGAAATTCTTTTGTTAACCCCGTGAAATTTTTGAGTTGTCTTCAAAAACGATGCAAAACAAATTTGACTCAATTCCAACATGTAGAAGTGAAGTTAATGCAGTTGAAAGTTCTGGATTTTGCAAAAATACATTGACGGTGGATAATCCCAGAAATATTAATGAAAGACTCAAATAACTCCGCTTCTACGGGTTGGAATTGAGTCAAATTTGTTTTGCATCGTTCTTGAAGACAACTCTACAATTTTATGGGGTTGACAGAAAAATTTTAATTTTTTTTTCAATTTTTGATAATAAATTAAAAATTTTAATTGGCTCTGCGGTGGTCTATAATTGTCAGAATTGGACCAAATTTGGTATGCAGCGTTTTTTAGGGTAACCTGACAGTTTAATCAGTGAATCACTGGAATCCGAAAAAAAGTTATTTTTGAACAACCCAACTTTACAATGTACATTGTACATGCATTCTAATTTTACGAATCGAAATTATGTCGACATTGATTTCATGTTCCCAGACTTGCAACTAAATTATTATGAGTAACGCTAGAGATAACGTTTTATTTCTTGTATGCTGTTTTCTATCGGTTTGTCACGCTCAACGAAGATGTGAACCTGCACCTACCAGGGCCTTGCAATGGAGAGGTCTGGACGTTGCAAGACAAATCGTGGATGATGTCAAAAGTGATTTCCAGGTATTTTGGCCGTTAGGTATTTAAATTTGTCGGGCTCCGGCAGTGGTTCTTAACCTTTGTTATATTTATGGCCCACTTTTCGTTTGAAAAGTATTCCGTGTGGGCCACCTAGCAGAGCTGACAACTTTCAGCTATACCAAATTGTATCAGAATTGTAGAGTTACAGCTACACCGTTTTGTCCCAATTAGATTCGAATTAGAATTCCTGAATTCGTGAAAACTAGGAAATTGAATTAAGTTCCGAATTACAAAGAGTTTCAACAATATTTCACACCCCATCAGAGTTCATCCTCATTAGCATGAGAATAGCAAATGTTTGTGCAACAATCTTGGCTCATTCCGGACTATACCGTTCTCCTGTAGCATGTTCAAGAAAATAAGAAATTAGATTGAAATTAAAACGAGAGCATGCTAACATGTCATAAATAAGATTAGAATTAGATTACAGGCATTTCGCTCGAATTAGTGTATTGAGACAACTAAAATTATCTAGTCTTCCAAGTGCATCACAGATAGTTCTGCTCGAAATATAGAAAGGAATTCAGCTTGCGGAATTAAACGGCACTTTAAATATGTCACTCAAATGATCTGTCACTACCTTTATATGTCACTCATACAGCTGTTTTAAACCTGCTAAAATTACACCGTTGTGGTCATTGCCAGGAAGTCAATACGTTCAAGTCTAATCCGTGCCATTGTTGTAACAAGAATTGAAACCAATCGAATATTCTCTTGTAAGACAAGTTTGATGACATGTCGCGTTAGGCGTTATATTCGATTATGATATGCCGAGCTCACACGCTAATTGCGGCGCAGTCTTGGCAAGAGTGACAAACGATCGTGACCTTGCGGTTACTTATGCCGGAATCTAGACGTAATCATTTTAAAAACACATCAACAGAGAATTATTAGTTCCCAACTATAAACATGTTACTTGACGAGGATAACATCTATTTTATCCCTCCAGCAGCCACAGAAACATAAGCTTATCGTGATATTGGAACTGAAGGAGGTAAATTGTGCTTGCACATCGGGCGAAGTATATCGGGAAAATATCAATTTTATACAGAAAGTTTGAAACAGATACATTTAAGGGACTAGAGGAATTTTATGTTATTTGTCATTATACCAACATCTCTAAGAAACCCATAGCAGGCACCACCGATCGGTATAAACCACACGCACCCAACCTCAAGTCATCACGCGATTGTCTTCACGAGTCGCCCAGTTCATCATTCCATGTGTCAAGCATTTATATTGTGTATAAAAAGTGAACATCCGATTATATAGTCTCCCATCATTCCATAATAATCATTGTTTGTTATTATTATTAACTCTCGGCGATCACACAAAACCCGCGAGTGACCAACAGGGCGTGGTATATGATGGTATGGAACGGAAAACTTCCTTATCCTATATTTATAATTTTCCATACCACACGACATTCTTCAATACCATATCCGACGCATTTGACATAATAAATATACAATGCCTCCTCTGAGACACGGAAAGCATCGGGTATGAATATTATTTGAACCAACCCTGATGCGTAGATAATTGCAAGTCCGGAAAGTTATTCTCATGTACCCCTCCGCCCAAACAACAATAGGATCTATCGGGGCCTACGATATTCGAATATCGTAGACCCAGGATAACAGTCTCCTATGTAGAACGTATGATTCCAAATATCTTTATCAGATTGGCGTGAGTCATTAGCGTTTTTTCAATTCCTCAATCGCACAGCAATTTAGAATAGGCGCACTCACAGATTACTATATAAACGCTGCAGTGAACCGGGTTTTCCCGGAGTGAAGAGTATCTTTTCGATTACGCAACATGTAAATTAAAGCATATAGCCTACTTTGAATCACCTTCTCATCAAAGGAATTTCCGAACCAATAGGCATCGACAGTCAAGGTTAATCATCCGATAACTCAAAATGTTACGAAAAACTGTTATAATAATCAACGGACGTTGATTGTGGCTGCGGTCAAGTCAGCTTACAAATAGAGAGAGAGAGAATTCATGATACATGAAATGGTGGTAAATAAACTTTCATGAATATCGACCAGGGCTTTATAAGCGTTACGCAGAACATAATAAATATGGGTGCAAACCAACAGGTATCAGTAGCACATCCATCTTCGTACTGGCAAATATAGTCACGTATGGAGGTATGGAAATTTCCGTTCCATATACCATACTTGCGCATTTCTATTTCCAATTTCGTCCCATGCCATGTTATAACTGGAGCGCAATATCATCTCCTTTCATTTCAGAATCAAGCAGAAGATTTTCCACAAAGCTGCCAGACACTTTTGGTAATTATACCGATATTAAAATTTTGTAATAAAATTATTCTCGAGTACGCCAGCTGTAAAGACCATAGTCAATTGCTTACAAAAAAGCAAACCCCATATGTGTCCGCAATGTATACACCCGCGACATTTTTCATCGATGTGATCAATTCCAGTGGCGTGATTGTGGAGATGTAAGTCCACATCCTTCCCCGTCTATAGAGCCTGCAAGCATGTGTATATTTCACTAATTTAATAACTCAGTCTTGCTATTTTATTAATTGATATCAGAAAATCCACAATCGTTCGACATCGATTGCATTACTCATTACACGTTACATGTAGCCTATATATGTTGGAGATTGATAATCATTTTACACTAGGCTATGCTAGATTACGGAACTGCTAACAAGATGTCGAAATACTCGGAAATGCAGCTTTAATCCATTAAAGATTTGATGCACTATACACTCTTGAGGTTTAAGTTCATGTTGTCCTAATCGGCTCAACTGTAAGCATGGTCAACTTTTCGTTTATACTTTCCAATGGTCATAATTTTGAATTTACAGGTCGATGTGTTAGTTATGCCGAATACAGAAATATCACATCATCATCTCTACATGATTCGCAACGGTGAGTGAGTAACAACTAACAAGTGCATACTAATCCGTGTTTCTTGATTCAGTAACTTTGCCCGTACTACGGAAAATCGTTTGAATGTAACTTACAGACCTGTAACGGGTTATTCGGTGGTTCTCATCTGCCGGTCCGTGGTACGTTCCTTGCCGGTCCGCCAGATGTATTAGAATTAGAACTTTATATCTCAATTCCAAAATGCAAAACGTTGGGCGCTTGTCCAACATAAAATGTTAAATCTATTTAGTAATGTGAAGGTATCTGTTCGCATGGTGTAGCAATCGAGAGTTCATGGTCTACGTTGGTCGTGCGTTACAATGGTGCACGTGTTGGAAAGAAGCCTGCAACTCGTTTCGGACAAGCTATATGTGCTGCTACGGAGACTTTTAAACGAACTTTGTTAAATTTCGACAGTGCAATTAAGCGACACTTGACAGTGCAATAGAGGTTATGGCAAATAGCAAAGTCGCATTTTTTTCAACGGATACCGAACAATCACAATCAGGTTACTGCGGTGGACTTCGCCAGCTTCGCCTTGCAGAAACTTCAATATAGAACGACGCTATCTAGTAATAAAAAGTCGTCGGTAAATGAAGTTTCCAATACTACATTTAAGTTGCGTGCATTTGTCGTGATTAACTTCAGGAGGAATTTTGTTTTTTGAAGATTCACCGGTCCTCGACATTTGTTTTTAAGTTTACCGGTCCGCGAAATCAAAAACGTTGAGAACCACTGATATATACCACCAATTTAGAACGGCTAGCTCACATCGTATAAGCTGGTGATTATACATGATTGACAAACCCAGCATTGTACATTTGATAGGTCTTCATTTTTTGGAACGATTGCGTCGAAAGATAGATTCATGCTACCACGCAAGCGATCAACGCAGAACTAAGAAGATCATCGATATTGTCTACGTCAGAAATCTCTTAAATAGTGAAGAGGAGGCGATATTGCGAGGAGCGCGTAGTCACGTAAGATGGAAGTCAACACTTTGAATGTGCTTCGTGTCAATCTGACGATCCTTTGTCTGTACAGGATGAACGGACTAAGACAAGAAAATCCCAGCTCCGTATCGGATTGAACAACGTAAAAAAGTATTTTGAACATATCTGGTTCCATAGACAGCGTAGTCATAACATGGAGTGCTCAGAAGCGTACGATGACGGATTCCGACTTTTACGGCCTTGCCCTTAGCTCGAGAAACGGAGAGCAAGCAACCAAGTGTCTTCAAAATAGGTAAGCAAATTATATACACTTGGACAAATGGATGATTCTAGTTGTCTAGTTATACTAATGATAGAGAATTGCCGGTAATATAATTCTAATCTAATTTGTGGTATGCTTCTATGCTCTCATTTTAAGTCTAATCTAACTTGTGGTTTTCCTGAAAATGGTACAGGAAAACTGTACAGTGCGAAACGAACCAGGCTCGGTGTACAGACATTCGCCATTATCGTGCTTATTAAAATGGACTCTGATTTTATTTTGAACTGAACTTGATTTTTGTTATAATACTTTCTTATTCGGAATTTAATTCAATTTCCAAGTTTTACGAATTTAGAAGTTTTAACTATAATCTAATTTAACGAAAACTGTGTAGCTTTAAATAATTTATCCAGTCTCAGCCAACGAGAAATATACATATATAATGCTTCCGTCTCTTTTTCAACGAAAAGGTTATTCGATTTGACAAACAAAGTTCAAGATCACTGTGGGGGAAGCGATATCGATGTCACTGTGGAAAACGGACCTGAAAGTGTTAACTTCATGTTCACGATGAAGACATCTCAATTACGAATGCAACGGCGTAGTCAGGACAAGCAAATATCGTCAATATTGTCTCACATTTGACGTCACGATCGCGACCACAACACCTTTCACAATTTAAGTCTCGTTTTACTGCCTCCTGCTTCTGTTACGTACGTTTTGATCGATATCATATTTATATTAGACTGATTTATTTCAATCATTATGCCGCAACGCATTTCAAACGTTGCACAGAAAACTTCTAGTCTATAACACTGGTCAACAAAATGAAGAAAAAAATGGGGGGGAGAACATCTAGGAGCCGTTTCTGGGGTTTTCAAAGTTGCTGATTACGAATATCACATTAGTGTTGCCAGATTGGCTCTAGAAAAGAAGATATTTATACCCCTAAAAAAGCTTAAAATCACTGTATTTACCCTTGGATATTTCACTTGGTAGGAAGTAAATCTTAGATTTTCTTACTTTTACACTGCGCCTAAATAGATAATTGACTACGATGAACACTCACGCCGTTCTCAGTTATTCCATCAATATTAACACGACCTGATGCGAGAACTTTGTTTGTTAAAAAAGCAGTTTGTCAAGCCTAAAAATCGTACGTTTGCACTATGGAAACGTATTTTTTCTGTAGCAATTGGTCATTCTACCAAGTTGAAAGAGGAGTACAAAGCTATCAAGTTTGTCCCTGAAAAGCTTAACTAAAATACTCATATGCTTCTCATCTCTTTTCACTTGTAAATGGATAAATTTCCGTAAATCCAACAAAGTGGGTATACCTAGTATCCGTATCAAACGGGAAGCCTAAATCTGGAATCTTTGATGGATCTCATATTCGAATACGTACTAAGGATTACAGTTTCATATTAAGAGAGATGCTCACTGCATGGAATCCCTTCCAGGATGTAGTAAATAAAAGTTTTTGGAAGATCACAAAGCACCCAACTACAAACAGTTATAGTCCGAGAATTGGTATGTACATATGGAAACCTTGGAGCAAACATGAGCATTAAATCTCACTTCCTGTTCGGTCATCTTGATATATTTTCTGATAATATTGTTAATTAGTGGGAATAGAAAGGGGAAAGGTTCCACCAATACATCAAAACAACAAAATAAGGAAATCAGTGCAAATGCGACATATTCTGGCAGACTATTGCTGGAACCTTTCGAAACACTTCACTAAATTGCTTACAACCGAAAAGATAAGTTATTAATATTATATTCCAACTGATTATTTTGAATTTAAAATAGGTGGTTGACATAAAACTGATTCGATTAATGCAACGTTATTTGAGTATCTAGGTAAATGCTTGTATACGATTGAAGTTTATTTATGTACTGTACATGATATCCGTGAAAGTCTCCAATTATGATAAATCTAATAGCCTGAATTATAATTATGTTGATGTATTTTGATTGAAAACTGTATTCAGCGTGTCAAAATAACAAGTAGATTGAATTTCTGAACTTTATTGTACGACTGAGCCGATTTTTTATCTAGCCCATACAGCGAAAATATGAGATTATAGTCAAAATAGCCCCATGGATTATCTCAATGCCCTTCAAAAACCCCAAAACCACTCTTACTTTGTCTGCATAAAAATATGTGTTGACCAGTGTAATCTATACGTGTACGTACATTTGTTTTTACGAACTAGACTGCATATCGCTGGATATTCCAAATAGAGAAATGTAATTGATTCAGCAGTATTGTGCAGTGTGTAACCCATTTGTGGTAGGCGGACCAGATGTAAACAAAGCGGTGAGACCTCGGACCGCCCATAGGCAGACTGTCTATATAGTAGTTAATACATGGCCCGCCAACTCAGGTTGAATAGCCCTGCTCTACATGATAAGCGGTAATATAACTAGAGGCAGGTCTACACAGGAACAATAATTAGCGGTAATCAGATAGAACAGATAGATCAGATCAGATAGAAGTGTGAATAAGAATTTCAAGAGCAGACTTAGTAGTCTTTTCAGTCTGGCTATATTTTATCGCCAGCCGAATACACCATTAATACGAAATATTTGAACACTTGCACAGTCGTAGATAGATATTATCCAAATAGCTCTAGCTACTAGCCTTGGGTTACCATATTTTCATATCCGAAGGGGACACTTTTTACATATCACAAAACTTGCGATATCGGGCGAGAAACGGATTATTTAAAAATCTTCATGAGTAGGCCTAACACTGTTGTGTTTGACTAGAAAAAAGGTCGTTTTCAAACTCGACTCCCGAAAGACCCGCTCGAACGTCAAGATTCCAGATTTCGTGTCATTTATCACCTGTTTAGCGTACAGTAGGACTGTTAAAAAGAACAATTATTTTCCCAAATCTTGCTTGCTAGGCGAGTAAATCGTCAGGTTGCCTAATAAAACGATGCACACCATATTTGAATCTATTCCAACCGGTAATCGCGAAGTTATTACAGTTTGAAAATTTTGAATTTAATATAAAATATTTTTAAAAAATTTGTCAAATGTTACCGACTACCCCATGAAATTGTCAAGTTGTCTAAATATAATTTTAAATTTTTTTTTAAATAATTTATAATAATTTCAAACTTTTCCAGCTGATAGCTTCGCGATTACCGGCTGGAGTGGATTCAAATTTGGTGTGCATTCTTTTTTTAGGCAACGTGACGATTTATTCGCATAGCAAGCAAGATTTGGAAAAAAGATTGTTTTAAACATCCCTACTGTACTGTACAGTTGCCTTGCTGTCAAACGAGGAGGAATTGCCAAAATGGAGGACATTTGAGCATCCTCAGTGGACATTTTCGATTATCGGAAAAGGGAGGACAAATCCTCTCAAAATAGTACGTATGGTAACCCAACTCTAGCCTTCAGTCTGCCGATATGATGTTCCATCGATCACCAACAATCTTGCTAATATATGAGCCATATATTGCTCGTCTGCAAAGCACTCTCGGTTTCGTTGGATTAGCCTTACAAGCTTGTTACCAAACAAAACAAATGACAGATTAAAAAGCTTTACTGAGTCACCGTAGCGGGTTTATCTTGATCGTACTATTTGCTATTTCACGGAACAACGGCGCATATCGCTTTTCAAGGTCGTCCGCGCCACGACAATGATATCAGTGATGTATACAGTGCTGAATCCGGAACGGCGGACGATTTCATCCGGCCCACGAAGCAATTCCAGTTACTAATCACAATTAGGAACAAGTCACTGATGACACCAAATTACGACAAGACAAAATATTGCACATTCAGTTCAGAGTTTTCTGGAAAGTGAGCCACCAAGAAATTTTCATCACAGAAGCGAAAACGTCAACGTGAAATCGTTGGATATAATTTACATGAAGAATATTAATAGTAACACAAAGATTATAATTCAAATATCTGCGGTTGAACCGCTGTTTAACTTATTGAAAAGGCCCTCCTTCCCATAGAAACCCAAATGGTGATTTAAAAAGAACGCACCAAATTCCAAGATTCTCGTTTACAGTTAATTCTCTTGTATTCCCCACAACACATATGAATAGCAGCCTAAATGTCCTACTTTTTGGCAATTCGTCCTCCTTCATAGCTTTTACAGCTAGGATAGTGGGTAGATTCAAGTGAAAATGGGCATAAACGACACTAAATAGCAAAGACGGACGTTCGAGCGGGAAATTCGTGGTTCGATCGAAGGTGACGACCTATTTTTAGTCAACACCACAGTCAATTTAAGTGAAAAGTGTGTAAAACGGGAGTCGGACAAAACTCGAAAGTGATGACCTTTTTTTACTGCAAAAATAGCGAAATAGGCTGTTTTCAGTCTTGATCAACTAACTTCTGATTTGGTAAAAGTGTCCTCCTTTCCCGATTCCGAAATATGGTAACCCTAGCACAGGGGTGTCAAACATACGGCCCGCCAGACCATTTCATCTGGCCCGCTAGGTCATTCTGAGTAAATCGAAAAATTATTGTATTATACAGTATGCATCTTATAGTAGTAAATGTCGAACATGTTCAACGGCCACATTATAACCATCTGTCGACAGTGTTCAGTTTCCACTCAAGTAACCATCAGGAACAAGGTGGTGACATTGACACTACATTATGGGAAGGCAAAAAATAGCACATTCTTTTCAGAGTTTTCTGGTAAAAAAACGACAATCCGAAACTGTTGCGTATGCAAAATACATGGATAATATTAGAGCTACACGAAGAATAGAATTCAAATATCTTTGGTCGCACTGCTGCTTATATTACTCTTACAGTAAAGGCCCCATAGCCTCGGTCTCCAGAGAAATCGAATGGTGAACAGCTTAAACCCCTGCTTCGGAACGTCCTACTGCGTCCAGAATCGAAGCGAGTACTTTAATCGTCTTTAACTCCGCTGCTGAAAAAAATTCAAACCTTCAAGAGATTCCACCGCGCCTTGAACTCGGATGGCAGGATTCAGAATCCTGAGTGCTAACCGTTACACCCTGGGGCCATGACGTCCAATCAGAGACGGCATAGAAATATAGCGAAAATGGTGTTCGAAATTTTGCACCTGTACAAAAAGGCTGGGCAGCGCATTGGTTGTTGTTTGTGGTATTTGTGGCAGTGTTAAGCGGATATTTATTTCTGAGAATCCGAATCCGTCCGACGGCTTGAGACTCTGAGGAGCTATCCGTCCGAATCCGAAGAATCTCATCCCAATACCCATGCTAATTCGACAAATGTAGACCAGAATCCGAAAAATCCCAATTGAATATCATTTTTCGAAGAATCTGAGACAATTTAAAGGTGGAATAGCCGTCAGAAGGGCCACAGTTAGGGTTAGCTGATCTCTATGCGCTTGAATCTTTGACAGACCAACGTTAGAGTACTAGAGTGGTCTGTTTCGCCGCCTTAGCAACACTCTGCCAGTTTGGGTTCTGTTGATACTCTTCAACACTCTTTTCCTATCAAAGTTACAATACGGAATTCTTCGTTGGGGTGCTGCCTGCAAGAATACCCACTGCAAAAACTACAACATCGGATCATCCGTGTATCATTGCCAAAGCCCACGGGGGCCTGAATGTGCAACTGATAAATCGCTACTCAAAAGATTTGGTGTTCTAAACATAGAAGATATGAGGAAGCTAGAAATTGCCAAGTTTATTTATCAGTTCAATTGCGGTCAATGTCCCTAAAATTTCAACGACTACTTCACCTCGGAGTCAAAGGCGCACAAGTACGGCACACGCGCGTCGGCGAAGAACAACTACCATATGATCAGGACGGAATACAAGAAAACGCATCGCTCTATCAAGTATGCCGGACCCCAATTGTGGAGCAGCATTTCGCCAGCTATCCGGCTAGCCTTCAGGATTACCGCACCACGACCTAACATCGATCTCGCCTTCCGCCACATGCCACCTTATCTTGTCGCTTGCCTTTTATATTCTCTGCTTTCCTTGTCATTCAATGAGCAGTTTGTCGCCCTCGGTAGGACTCGAACCCGACCATCCGACAGTCGACGAGCATGTCCACATTCAAGTCGAAATACAAGCAA
>ATSW01006290.1:0-10732 GCA_000444245.1 Botryllus schlosseri
TTTTTTTTTTTTTTTTTTTTTTTTTTTTTTTTTTTTTTTGCGGCTCGCCGTATTTCCTGCCCTTCTTCGACCCTCTCTAAGATTTAGGGTCGCCTCCGGGTCAGGGGTTTTTTAATATATTTTCCAACTAAGGTGTGCTTGTTTCCAACTGAGTTGTTTTAAAGTTGAAATTAATATACGTTTTCCTTCTTGCTTTTTATTTTCAGTGGTTATTTTTGTCTTTTACATACCTTATTACAACCAGATACTCCAACTGCTGCGACGGGCAGAAGGGGCAGTATCTCCCATTGCGTTGGAAAAACTGACCACCCGTCGCGAGCAGTTGGGGGGTTTTTGTTTTGGGTCTCCATCCTCCCCTGAGGGAGTTTTTACTATTTTTTTGTTTTTGGTTGGCGTTTGGATTGACCAAGTTTTATCTTGGAACCCAGCAAACCTCCCCAACGTCTTGCGTTTTTCTTCTTGCCTCCTCTTTTTTGCTTATGTTAGACTCTGTGGTCTATCTAATTTTTCCGTCAGGTCTTTCATTTCCGTGTCCGGGTATTCGAGTAATTTTAGCCTTTGTCTAAGCGTGCCGCACGTTTTTTTGAGTATTTCAGTTACCACATTCTGTGTACTTTTTGGTTTTTCGTCCCCGTTTTCCAGTTGGATTCGGCTATGTATTATTTTATGTCTGTAAATGGCCAGGATCACTTTGGCCTGTTCTTTTCTTTTTTCTGTTTCTTCTCCTTTGATCAAGTGATTTTCTGTTATTTTTATTTTTTCTCCTTTTTCGTCCCGAATGTAATTATTCAGTTTTCCTAGTATTTTCTGGGCGACGGGGCATGCGTACACGACATGTTTTGCTGTCTCCTCTCCGTGACCGCATCTCTGACATTTGGTGTTCACTCTTTTTCCGTTTTTGTTGTTTAGGATATTTTTAGAAATTCTTTTTGCCCCAAAAAGATATCCTTCGTGGGCTACTCTGAATTCTGTGATCCTTTCTTTATTAGTAATAATCCTTTCGACATTTCCTGTTTGGAAATGGATATTGCCCCACTCGATGTTTGAGGGGGGGGGTCGAGCCCGTATGTTCCTTTTCGAACGTGGCTTTTATAGCCTGATAGAATTTTTTCTGCGTAGCCTCTTTTATTTCCTCCAGAGGCCAGTTCAGACTTTCTATAGTTTTCGTTATTTCCCTCCAATCTTGCGGGAGTTCAGTTTTATGTGGCATGTTGTTTGTAAACAATGCCGTGTTCCACTTCCTGATTGTTGGGCCTAGACAGTACAAGGCAAAGAAATGCCAGAATTCTGCTGGTCTTTCTAGGTTTGCCAATACTTTCACCTTTTCGGCCCTAACGGCTCTCATTCTGGACTGTACGTGGGGGATCGCCATCCCCCCCCTGGACTTTTTGACGCACAAGATTTTTGCGTGACACCATTTCCATTTTTTCCGGGTACCAGATAAATCCGAAGAATAGCCTATTTATGGTGTTCACTATTTCCATGGTTGGGTCACTGGCAATGGTCCTAATTATTATTTTTGGCATTATGACAGTATTCAATATCAATTGTTTACCATACCACGTTAAATTTCTTTTCCCGAGATCGAATAGTTGGCCACGTATGACCTGTACTGTTTTTGTCCAATTTTCGTTATCCTGGTCTTCGCCAAATTGTTGTCCCAATATTTTTATTTTTGTTTTTATCTGGCTTTGAAAGTGTCCCGCCATGTGAATATCCCTCGGGTTGTTCAAGGCGAGGATCTCTGTTTTGTTTTTATTCAATTCTTGGCCCGTGGCTTTTTTTTGTAGCTCAAATTCTTTGTAGACGTGCACGACCGAGTTGAAGTCCTTCGTTATGGTCGTGACGTCATCTGCGTATTGTTGAAGTTTAGACTCGTGTTTGCCAATTTTGATGCCACGGATATTTACATTTTTTCTTAAGCGTTCGGCTATAGGTTCAGATGCGATATTATATAAATATGTACTCAGGGGGCATCCTTGCCTGAGGCCTCTCTTTACGAAGATGTTTTTCGTGCAGGCTCCGTTTATGTGGATTTTGATGATCGAGTTCCGGTAAATCGTTTTTATTAACTGGGTAATTTTTCTCCCCAAGTTGAATTTTCCCATAATCTCGAAAAGAAATTGATGAGAAATAAGGTCAAATGCTTTGCGTTGATCGAAATTTGATATAATGATTGGTGTATTTTTTATTTCTGCATATTCCTTTATGGCCCGCACGTTTCTGAGGACGTCAGTCATTTGCCTCCCCGGAATAGCCGATTTTTGGGTCTCGCCAATGATATCCCCGATGTTTTCACGTATCCTGTTGGCGAGGATTTTGGACAGAATCTTGTAATCCACGTTGGTCAGCGATATTGGCCGCCAGTTCTCTAGTTGGTGTGGGTCGCCCTTTTTGAACAGTAATTTTACCGCCGAGGCTCCCCACGAGCTACAGACTTTCCCAAAATGAATGGCGTTATTATATAGCAGCCATAAATCGTCTTTTATTAGTTTATAAAAGGTTTTATAGAATTCTGCTGTTAGTCCGTCAGGACCGGGTGATTTATTGTTAGCCTGGTCCCTTATCGCCAGCCTAATTTCGTCCTCCGTGATGGCGGAGTCTTGAAGGTACGCTTGTTCTTGTGTAAGGGACCTGCTAACTGAGCTTGTAAGTTCTTTCCTAAGCTCAACCTGTCCTTCGTGAGTCTGGCCCCACAGTTTATTGTAAAATTCCCAAGTGGCGTTCAAGATTTGTTCTTTCTCTTCCACTAGTACTCCGTCTTCCTGTGTGACCGCGTCTATGATTTTCTGTGTTCTTCTGTTTTCTAGGCTGCAGTAAAATTGGTGTGTTGGTTTTTCTTCTTCCTCTAGCTGTTCTTTATAATGAATCTTCATGAGGAAGTCTAGTTTGTGTTTCTCCAACTGTTTGAGGTTTTTTAAGCTTTGTTGCCGTTCGTTTGATGTTGTATTGGGGTTTTCTATTAGTTTTTCCCAATATTCCCGTTGTTCGTTATTCTTTCTTTGTTTTTCCCGGCCGAATTGTATCGCTACTGCTTTTGCTTTTTCCTTCCACTCATCCCACCACGTCTGTAAATCGCCATACTTTGCTTTTTCAAATGAATGTTCCGTGTACAGGTTTTTTATTAATATTTTGAATTCTTGTTCTTGGTAGTGGGATGTATTATTTATCCATAATCCGTGTCCCCATTTCAGGAAACTTTTGTGCTTTATCACAACTTTTTGGAAATAGTTGTGGTCTGCCACAGCATTTACTTTATATTCGCTTTTCCTAGTGTTCGTACATAGATCTTTCGTCATGTAGACGCGGTCAATTCTTCTAGAATTATACGGTTTGGTGATAGTGTATTTATTCTCTTTTCCGGCGCTCGCCATCGGAATATATCTAGAAGTTCTTTTTCGCTTATGAAGCTTCGCCACTTGTTTGCGGTTGTTGTAAGCTTAAAATTCCATGTATTTTTCACGTCTTTTTTTGACACTACCATATTGAAGTCTCCTGCTACGATGGTGGAACCATGCTCATTCTGCAGAGCCTCTATTGTTTCCTCAAAAAACTGTTCTTGCACATTAGAGTTGGTGTGTGGTGCGTAGAGGTTATAGATGCTAACTACCTGTTTTTGGTCTTTTGTTGTAATAGCAGCGCTGTGCTGTCTGTTTGGGACATGAATATAATGTTTTACACTCATGTCCCCCAGCCATTCCTTTCTAATGAGTATCACGGTGCCTTGATAGTATAGTTTTGTTGGCTGGTTTGTCCACCTGTCGTGTTTGTCTAAGCAGTTTATGAGTACCTCGAAGTTGTGTTTTTCTGCCCACTTTGTGATAAAGTTCTTGTTTATTTTGTGGGTTTCTTGCAGACAATAGATGTCTACTTTTTCTTTTTTAATAAATTGTTGCATTAGAGTCCAGTGTCTTTCCAACCCATTCACGTTAATAGTCAGGAACGACAAGGTTGGGATTATTTTTTGGAGAGGACTGAAGATGAGGCTGCTGTAGTGGTATCTGCATTTCCTCTTACGATGCCTGTCAGTAGCTTTCTAGGTTGTGTTGGCTTTTTCCTAGCCATCCTGCTTTCTGGGCTCTCCTCACTCGGCCTTTTGATAGGCGAGGCCGGTATTTTATTGCGGAACGTATACTCAGTCATAGTTTCCGGGACACTCGGTTTCCTTGCAGATACCGGTGTCCTCGGCTCTGGTGTAGCTGTTTTGGTTCTCGATGTAGTTGTCCATACGGACGTTTGTGAAGAGAAGGTTGCCATATGTGTAGGAGTTGTTTCTTCTTCTGAGTTGTCTGCTCTTATTTCCTCTACGCTATCACTGTTTTGTTCAGTGTGTTCATGGTGTTCATCATTTTGTGTTTCCTTCTCTTGTATTACATCTGCACTGTCCTCGCTACTTGATTCCTCTCCTATGACTAGTTCGCCGTCCGAAGGAGACTCGCATGTCATGTTATCTTCGTTTTCTCTGTTTGTTTCTTGGGTTGTCGGGTATTCCTGCCTCAGAATGGGGCATTCCTGTCTTCGGTGTCCCGGTGTTTTGCATTCAATGCACACCACCTGGCTCTGACAGTTTCTTGCAGTATGCCCCGACTGGAGGCAATTATAGCACTGTGGTGCATATTCACCGGGTGGGCGATATACTTTGCACCACAGCTTCCTAATTCTGATAGCTGGTGGCAGTTTTCCCCGTTTATAGTTTTTAATCATGATTCTCCTGTATCCGTTATGTATTTCACTGCCTTTGTGATTCACCTTGATTATTTTGGTGACTTTATGTCTTGGTGCATCGTGGCGCGGTAATGGCCGACCCCGATATGCCCATTTCTATAAATCTTGTGTAAATCTCGATAACTGGCAACTTGAAATTGCGCCTGGCACGAATATTTTTTAGAAAAGTTGCGTAAATATTCAAAAAATACTCTATAATTTATGCTAATTCACGAAATTATTTTGGGCCCTTTTCGACCCCCCCCCCCCCCAATTAAGGGGGGTTTGGGGTGCGGCAGTTACGGTCCTGCATATGTTGCAAGTGGCATTTAGAGTCCGTGCTGTTGTATCATATGGCCTGTGGAGGCAAAGTGAGTGGCATATCATATGTTTTCCACGTACTACATAAAGAAGTGAAGCTACAATATGGAGGTCGCGTTGAGCAAGTGCGACGGTGAAGACATCACGCCAGAAATTTAGCAACGGGTTAAGAAACGCGGTAGCTGGAGCGGAGCTGCAAGTGGCATTGAGAGTCCGTGCTGTTGTATCATGTGGAAACAAACTGACTGTCGCACCATATGTTTACCAAATACTGAAAAAAGAAATTGAGCTACAATATGTAGGTCGCGTCGAGCAAGAGCGACGATGAAGATATCGCGCCAGAAATTTCGCAACTGGTTAAGAAACGATGATGCGCAGCCGCGTCAGTTGGGCCTATGAAAAATTCATTTAATTGCAGCTCCCTTACGATGGCTTCCTAAAGAAGATGGCTGCGGTAAATTTTTCTTTTTCCGATCTGCGCTTCCATTTCTGACCACATCATTTTTAGAGCGCGGTGCCCCTTTAACGTCAAGCGTCGAAGATGATTGTAATTACAAAGTTTCTTCTCGTAAGTATGTCAGTGTGTTACAGGTTGAAACGTTGAGCAAGTTTATTAACGTCATCAGATTCACTCATCAGATTGAATACAAAATCGTTATCACCGTGGATGATTTGGATCGCTGTCCACTTGACAAGGTAACATAAGATTAATTGACCACGAGGGACATGATCTATATATGGAATAATATTGAAACAAATGTAGGAGAATATGAAAGGCAGGAATAAATTAAACGGAACAAGTGGGATAACTATGTACAATGTACATTTCAGCGAGATCAGGTCGCGTAGTCTTATTTCTTAAAAGAAAACCTCTATATTCCTGATAGCTGATGATGGAACATCTCCCAATCTGGATTTAGCTATGAATGTGGCACTTGATAATTGAGAGAAAAGTTAGCGGTCGATTAAGAAAGTTTTGAACTTGTGTAGCATGGTTTCGCGCCAGCTACGGCAATTGTGGCAGCAGACGAAATATTCACTTATTGGGAATTGAAATGACATTATAATTAGATCAGTTATCATCCGACTTTTGAGTCGATATCCCCTATTGTTCTCTTGTGAAGTGGAACTTTTCTGCCGATAGAAAAATGTAACGTATTTCTAATAGAAGCAATAATTTGAAAATATAGCCCAATAATTCTTACTGAGTACACAATCATCAGACCAGCGATAATCTGGCACTGCCAATTCAACAACAATTTGCTAGGAAGAAATGAAGACGACAGTAATGATTAAGAACATGGTGGATGGAGTGATGACGTCATCGGACAGACCAATATAATTATTATCCGTGGGAGTTGACCGGCATCGATATTTCGACGGGGTCAGATATCGTTGACGTTCTCCATGTAACTGTTTCGGAAACAGAAAAATGTCCAGTGGCATATTACACAATTCAAAGTATCATTAGGGACATGGTCGGCCTTAGCAATTTCGGCAAATTTCATGATGGAGCCCTTGCGATCCTATACTATGCAGTTTTATGTGCGGATTAAAATCCATCGCCTATAAGGGATGCTCTGATCTTTACTAAATCTAAAATTTCTAGTACGATGAAAATCTCAGTACTCTCTGCCTCACTTATAAAGTAGGCTAATACAGAATGCATTATTCAAAGAGAAATTTGAGGGATGGTATAAAAGTTCAAATCCACACCGCTGTAAGTTTGCTGGTGGCACAACGTCTGTGAAACATAAACCCTGATAGGAGGTTCGCCGAAGTTACATGTGTGTACTTACCATTTTTATTTCTATTGTCTGAGCTATCTGCAGGCCAATAATTGACTTACAAACCGCAGCTTTCCCAGGATGGTATAGTTTGGAAAGTCCTGGTGTAAAGGTTATTTAAGATGTACGTAAAACTAAATAGGCTATATCTATGTCACAGGTGAAGAGTGTACTAGAAGCTATAAATGTGTTGCTGAGTGACGAGTCATCGCCTTTCATTTGCCTCATCGTCGCAAACCCAAGAGTTGTATCGAAATGCATCGAAGGTGAAATGGCCGACGCTTTGATAGAAGCGCGCATTACTGGACACGAGTACATCAAAAAGATTATCAATCTACCTTTCTGCATACCATCGGTAATTATTTTCAAGTTTCTGCATGTTCAAAATGGAGTAAATCGTATGTGTCGTGATCACAAAAATTTTACCAGTAAGTGGGAAAAATATTTAGCACGATGGCCGCATTCAATACATTCGCGAGCTACACTGAAGTGAAATTGAGATTATAAGCCAAAATATAATCATTTATTTGATGATATAGTGATCAAAGAAATGGAGATAATATTAATTTGTTGATAACTCACTCTCGTCAGAAACACTAACGAAGTTTTACATAGCCGGTCATCCGCAAAAACCAATTTGTCAATATTGGGGAAGAAAGTATAGGCTGTACCGATTCTTACAACAGGATGGAAATTTGAAATTATTAGCAGCGATCTGATCATAGATTTTCTGATTCCGGTTTTGGTTTAACTTCAGAAAACACAATACTGACAGCATCATAAACCTTCAAATATTCTCCAGGAAATGGCTTAGTGTGTTACAGTGTAAAACCTGCCTTTGTCATGTTCTTGACATCAACATAATTTACTGTTGTTTCAAACATTTTATTAATTCAATTGTTTTATTTTTCAGCTCATAATTTAACAAACTGTGCCTATAATCATGGTGTTTGGTTTAAAGTGCTATTTCAAATTGTAGCCACGGTTGATCACTTGACAAGTCATACATATTGCATTATCTCCGACGCCGAAATAGAAATACATTTCAGTCGATTCTTTATTGAAAGCAAAGAATTCATCTGCAACTTGATTGTTTAGCTCAACATAGATAAGTTGTGACCGAAGTTATGAATTAGAAGTATATAACTGTCCATCGGACGATTCAATTTAACGCGTACGCATCGAGATTTCCAAGTACAGCACCGAAAGCAATAAACTTGCTGGGTCGCCAATCTAACATTACACTCGTGATCCGACTTAAGTCATTTCCGTTTATACTTCTGGGATGTTTATCAACCAAAGTATTTCAAAGTACGTGGACCACGAGGTCATGCTATTGCCCAAGCAATAAAATTAGAAAGAATACTATAGTGAGAAAGTTTAATCAAGTCGCTTCAACTCAGTTTATCAATATTTTTACAACGTGTACAAGCGTTGGGCCTCACAAAATGTCGTCGGCGTATTTGGCCCACCAATGGTCTGTACTAATTTGTTTAATACTGACGGAAGCACGCTGCCGGAATATAAATCCCGAAAAGTTTCTCTTTCGAATTACCAAGTTACAAACAGTTAGATAAACATCGGTTAAATCAAAACACAACGATTTTGTTTGTACAATGTACATAAGCCCAACATGACAGGCCAGATTTCCAATTTGACAATTTAAAGTAGAAAAATTAGAGCCGTCCATCTTCACCTTAATTATTTACAGGTTAATTCTCTAAGACGGTACTGCGAGGGCGTAGCTGATGTTGCAGACGGTGCAAGGTTCGTTGAATTAGGTTGTAGAATTGCAAAATGGCCTATTGTATAATGTCGAATGATTGAAATATTTTGATTATTACAGGAATGTTGATACTCAACTTGGCAGACAAGATTCAGTTGATTTCATAATAGAGTAAGTCGCTTCCGAATCGAATTATTATGCTATACTCATTCAAATAAAGTTGTTACAGGAAACCCATTTTGGACCATTTAAAGTTGGAGGACGATACTGACAGTGATCATAGGTACACCAATCAGAAGTAGCTGATCACGGACATTCCCGTTTAGCCCTAACATACCGGCCTCGGCTATTCTGCTGTAAAACAGACAAAGTTGGTTATTGAAAACGTAATTGTAACTGAAACTTAAATCTCGAGCGACACGCGCGTGACTTTTCATTGATTGACGACATGACTAAGGTCATCATAGCCATTGCGCATTTGTATAAGTGCGGACAGTGAGAACCCACATATGATGGGTATAGGAACGAATGGCTCAACCATCATGAGCAATGCTCATTGAGCATGTTTTGTAGGCCAGGCCCTAGCTTCTGTCCGTTGGTACGGAGAGCTGTCAGGCTGTACGTGAATATAGCTTTCTGCTATAATCAACAAATTATTGCTATTGATTCAGCCAAATTGGTTGGTGTTTCATCTCCCTCATGGGTGTGAAACATACCACCCGCGAGCCGTATCCGGGCCTCGAAACAATTCTGAGTAAAGGGAAAATTGCTTGTATTATGCAGCACATTTCTGACAATGTTTGAGATTATGTTAAGAAATACTCCCTCAACATAGAAAATGTCGAACATATTTAATTGTTTATAAGCCGCATTAAAACCATTCGTTTTTACTCTAATCACTATCAGAAATCGGTATCATTTACACAAAATTCTTCTAAGGAAAAAGAGCTGTGCGTACTCAATTCATAGTTTTGAGGAACAATTAAACCGAAATAGCTATTCAAAGAGGCGAAAGGTCAATGCGAAGCCGTTGTATAACTCACATGGAAAATATAAAAGTTACGCAACGAATACAATTCAGATATCTGTTGTCGAAAATCACTATAACTTCTGACGCAAAAGATCCCCGGCATTCCAAAAACTCCGATTGGTGATTTATTAATAGTTAACTAAATTCCAGCGTCCGCGGTTATAGTTTAATCTCTGGTATTCCTCAACGAATACGTAGCGCCAACCACGCATCAAGACTAAAACAAATGGACCATAGAAATATGACCACTGATATCGTCATTAAAACCACTGTTATAGCGGTTTATAACTGCATTCAATCGGCCGAGCATCATAATTTTGGCAATTCCCTCGTTGCGAATAAAGGGGCTGTTAGAATTGAGCCCCTATGATTCGTAATAGGAATATTATGTAGATAGTCTTGAAAACATGGCATTACAGTAATGTGTTTGAATCATTCGACTAGTCCAGCCGCAATCGGCGAAAAGGTTTGAATCCAGCCCGTAACCCAATTTGTGTTTGACACTCCTGCTCTATGGCGTCTGCATTTAATTGACTTATGGCTCCCAGCAAAATAACCGACGCTGATGCAAATGTAACGCCAGCTTTTTCGAATATATCCATCGCATGTCCTACATGCGGCAGCTACAATATTAAATGAAGCCACAATTTTTACAGTAAATTGATCGATGCAAATTCATAGAAGTGACCATAGTGACCATGACCATAGTAGTCGAAACAACATGAACAACCAAACAACAACTTCATTGAACCTTGCTGAGTAAGGCTCTTTCTCCACAGTGAAACGACAAGCCAGTTTATCAGCGACGATACCCAGAGACCAGAGAAATGTGGATTCGCGAATTTCGAGAGTTTTGAAATCAAATGCAGGTATTGTCTAAATGTCAACTTATCTGATCCATATTTGTTGCTACTTAATTGATTTATATATGCGTTTGTTTATTAATGCACTACTTACATAATTGACTATATTTCGTTATACGGTTTCAATTTAAAATTTCACTTTACTGTTAGACTTTAGCGTATACACTGTACACTGTACAGGCATACTTTTCGAGTTAATAAGAGAACATGAGACGAGAAACATTATAGCAACGATTCTATCAAACCAATCAAATGATATTCTGAGACTGCCAAGGCACGCCTATCCCCTGTGTGCCTTGGC
>ATSW01006292.1:0-11909 GCA_000444245.1 Botryllus schlosseri
GAGTGGTTTAAACTCACAACTGAACAGTGAACACTCAACCCAGTACTCACTGACTTGGATTCGGTGTTGAACTGAAAATGACTCGACTTGACTCGAGAGTCAAAACTATAACAGTATCACTGTAACATTGACTTGATTGACTTGTGACTTGGTTATAACCTTGTCGGGACACTTTCTTTTGTGAAATTATGGGCGGAGACCAGGGTTGGAACCAAGTCACAAGGCTCCGAGTCACAAGTCAATCTCACTTTTTTAGTTTTGACTCGAGTCAAGTCGAGTCATTTCCAATTCGTCACCGAGTCAAGTCATCGAGCAGAGGTTCGAGTCCGAGTCATGGTATTATGACTCGAGTCAGAGTCCAAGTCATTGGGTTGACTGCTCACTGTGCTCATTTTCCAGATATCGATTTGTTAAACCCACTGTTATAACTCTGTTTGGTGATATTGGATGGTTCGCATTTATAATATACTAATTTCCATCACTTTTGTTAGTTTCTGGTCGCATTTCCAAGTACCACCTACCAATAGACGAACTCCCAGTAGAGTGGTTATACTTTATTACCTCAAAGTACCAATGAAATTGGAAGTACTACTGACAGACGCACGTCTCTTCAAGGATGTAATAGATTTCACTCTATCAACGAATGCAGTCATCTAATGCATGAACACTGAACAGTTATCACGAAAATGGCGAACAAAACCATTGAGTTAAAATCGCCAATCAAATCATACTCAACAACAACAACAACAACTTTATTACTCTTCGAAATTACAATGAAACGTCGCTCTTGGCCGTCTGAGTCTCGAGTCATGCGTAATGACTCGAGTCCAAGTCGAGTCAATACACATATTGACTCAAGTCGAGTCGAGTCCTTTCCGTATTTCGAGAAAATGACTCGAGTCAAGTTCAGTCATCAGAAAATCGTGACTCAAGTCTGACTCAAGTCGAGTCATGACTCGAGTCATTACAGCCTTGGCGAAGACCATAAAGTTTGATTGATTTACCAGTCGATTATACTATAACAAAGAAAATATTTTTGTGTCCTTTGAAAATAATTGCCGTATTATGATTGCTTATGCCATAAAACATGAAAAATCTTGATTATACCACCATAGCTTCGGGTACGTTTCACCGAGACTACTTTATATTTCTATATTATGGGTCATTTATTGTCTTACCAACCAAGAAATAGATCTGGCAATGGCATACATCAAGTACGATTAGCAGTTTTTAATCACGCGATTAGCTAAATTTTAAGATCGACGCCCTAAATGTCACCACCTACTCGGCGTTGTATACTCAATTAATAGAGGCATTTACTTCTAGTTGCTGGCTCTGACTGCGCAGATTACACACTGCCGAGATCCGGAGACAGTGCAAGAATTCAGTTTGGAACAATGTAAAGAACTTGGCGTTTATCGTGTTCCACATGGAGATCCATGGTGGTGTTGTAAATGCTCCGGTGGATTTTACAAAGCTGCTGATTGTGGGTGGGTGCTCTTATTGTGTAATTCGAAATTGCTTGCTAGCTCTTCATACTGCGAAGCGCCTAATGATCAGATATCATATTCCAGAGAACTGCTAATTATGTAGGCTGTATCGGTGGTTCTTGAATTTTTTTTCTCCAGCGCCCCTTTTTCAAAAATTGCCTGGGTCTGGCGCCCTCTATTTTAAGGGCTGTAGTAAAAAAAAACGATGGATAAGTGGTCGCAGTCCGGTTTCGGGTTGGGACCTCACTATTAGACCACTCGACTAATTAACGGTATAATTGTATGTGCTATTTTCTGGATCATAGCATTTGGTTCGAGATCGATGTACAGATTGCACACATCCCGAATTCTCCTCTGCGATTAGCAATATTTGACAAGGTTAAGAACCACCGATGTATATGGCACTAGCACTATATGGTATTCGCTTTATGAGTAAGTCGGATTTTTGAATGATCATATCCACAAATCCACTATAGCCGATTACATGACTTCCCAGCCGACGTAAACTTTCATTCATTTGAGTGACGGTGGAATTTTTTTGTATTATTTTTCATTGTACTCTACTGTTATAACTAGTATTCTGATGTACACTATGTAGTATGTAGCCTACATTGTACAGTATTCTGGAACTTGTCAACTTGATAAATCTCTGTTGTTACATTTTCATTTGATTGAGGCTCTCTTTCACCCACCATATTTGGTTTCTGTTAAAGATGAATTTCTGACAAAAATCATGTCTGTTTGACGCCATGATCTTGTTTTGAACCTTTGCACGACATACGAACATGCGACACAATGAACAACGCCAGTTGAGCTTGGGGCACTTCAAAACTTACCTCGACCCCAAGCATAACCCTGAAATTAACCCTTATATATATCCCAAACCCGAGCATAACCCTGAAATTAACCATTATATATATCCTAACCTCAACCATAACCCTAACCCAGTGGTTCCCAACCTGTGGTACGCGTACCACTGGTGGTACGCGAAGGTGGTCCAGGTGGTACGCGAGTAGATTCTGTTTTTTTTTTAGACCGAAGGGAGTTATTAGTTAAGGTGGGGTTGAACACAAAGATTGTTCTCCAATAAACTTCAGGCTTAGCGTGGTCTCCTAGTAATCGACTCTAGCCTGTCACGCTATTCCCCAGCTGCCTCTTCTACGTGGGAGTGCGAGCAAGGATTTTCATCTCTGATGACCATCAAGTCGAAGAAACGAAACCGACTTGTTGCGCCCATGCATGACTTTCGATGCGCTGTGAGCAAACATATGCCACGTATTGACCAGCTAGTGCAGTGGTTCTCAAACTGGGGGGCATGAAAGCATCTGAAGGGGGGCGCGAAGCTGCGGCCAACTGCAAATTTATTTCGCTCTTCGCGCGATTCACCTCCATTTCATTGTTTTTGCTCTGTGTATAGTCCTAATTGCATATTGAAGAATTCTTATCAACTGTCATAACCTTCCATGCCATAAAATTATTCGTTGGGATTGCTAGCATTCTGGTTGCATTTTGTGATATGACGATAAGAGGGGCGCGAAATTTTTCACTGTCATACGCGGGGGCGTGTCTAAAAAAGTTCGAGAACCGCTGAGCTAGTGGAAAATGAGCAAATGCAGCCATCGCATTAAAACAATTGACGTTTGTTGTTTGCTGTTATTTCATTATTTTGTTGTTCTTCTTGTGACTGGTGATGAAAAAACAATTTCATGCATCCCATTATCCATGGGTCCCTGGCTGATAATTCCTGGTTTAATAGTATTTGCTATTACGCCTCGCATACGTCAAGTACGTCATTATGACGTCATAAACGATGGAAACATTTTTGACCTCCTTCAGCGCGCGTAGCTTATGTAGGTGGTACGCGAGCACTGCATAAAACCTCGAAATGGTTCGTGGGTGGAAAAAGGTTGGGAAACACTGCCCTAACCCAACCATAACCTGTGATTTAATCTTTCTGCTCATCTGTCGCATGTCCAATTGCTGCATGCCGGAGTGTCACATGCTCATATATCCACGGACCGTTTTGAACATGGCAGATATTGTGTTCAGTAATTACTCTGCTATGCTGTGACGTAGGCCTACCATCCACTTGGAAGTCAATTTTTAAAAGTTATGTCATCTCCATGTATCAACTCGTTTAAATTTCCCAATGTTCCATTCATCCTTGCTCTATTTTTGAGTCTAACGACATGACTTGTCTTTATACTTGTCTATCGCTTGTGTTGCAATGTAAGGTTGTAATTTTTTTTTTTCGGCCCTATTATTTTATATGGTGTTCAGACCACGCACTATCTCTGGGGTAGAGTGTGAGTAGTAAGGTTTTAGTTCCACTCTGCTGTTTTGTCACATATATACATATTTCTTCCTTTTCCTATCTTCTCTCGATGTCATAAGTCAAGGATAGTCGCATAATATTAGTATTTACACTATAAAGACTGTACACGGGATGGTTTTCTAACTCGATGCTATGTTATTGGCATTTCAGATTCGCATTGCCGAAGACTACAAACTGTGCAGTTTGTCCATTCGATCCACTTGATTCCAAGAACCAGACCTACACAACTGGCCCGAATAATTTGACGGAATGCCTTCGTTCAATGGATGAATCGCAATGCGCTTATGTGAGAAATGCATATTGGATGATTGGGTCACAAACACAGCCAAGTTCGTGCGCATGTCTGGATGGATACTATGCAACACCGGAGGTGTTGATGGTTTATGGATGTAACAGACATAGTCCATGCGAACCTGGTAAGTCAATCATTGCTGTATAGAAACTTTTGTGGCACTCATCTACAAATAGACTGCAATCAATCTATCTGACGTGTGACTCAATTGACGTCTGAACGTATATAACAGTACCCGTAATTGTCTCAATGGAAAAGTGATTTTTATTAGTAGCTGTATATGATGTGAGAAATTAGTGTTCAGGTAATATTCTTACATATTGAAACATACATCTGAAGTAGTACATAACTCCTGGTCTGCTGGAGTGCTGGTACATTCTTATAGTTTCCCATGGCTTTCAAGACATGTCACTGGGATTAGTGGAAATTTACCTAATTTCACGTCAAACAAAACATTCTAGGCAAATATTATATTTGGTTTCAATCATGAAAGAAATCGAAAATAGCATCTCCTATTTCGTGCATCCTCGTGGCTTGTGTTGACACAGTGATGTTGAATTAGCTTGTTTACTTTGATTCTTGGTAGTGTCCTGACGCAAGAATGACAACATTGAAATTTCAACACGGCAATTAGGCTAGCTGTATTATCAGGCCCACACTGAGAAACTCTGTTGACAAAAATATCAAACTTCTAAGATTGGTGATGAGTGCAACAATACAGGGAAATATACAAATTGATTGTTTCTGCTAATGAGTCGAGTCTTACATGGATATGTCTGTCAATATAAGGATCAGTTCATGCAACTTGCCCCCCACTGCAATCCCAGGAATGTGGATTTTTGGCAAGAGAAAAATATACAAGCCTATTCCACCCATGAGGGCACTTCTACTTCTACTGTTTCAGAGTAATCGAGTAGATGCACTTGGCCTACTAAGTCGAGGGGATATCTCTTTTCACTTCTGCTTGATATTTTTATTGAATTATTTTGCTGTAGTGATTTTTGAGTAAGAAAGTAAATATTCTGGGCGTAATTTTGTCTAAAAAGCTGAAAACTATCAACTATTAGTGGAACTATAGTGTGGGTAATAGTGCGGAGCGGATCGACAAATTTTCTGGTCCGGCTCCAATCCGGTTGTTCAATTCTCTGGTCCGGCTCCGGCCGTATCAGGAAAAAGTACTGATCTGGCTCCAATCCGGCTCCGGCCAAAAATGAAAAAGTCCGGCCAGAAATCCGGCCCTACATGGTACGGGGGTTCCATGAATTGGTTATTATGCCTCGCTTATGTTCGCAATAGCTTGGCGGTTACTTGCGTGTGGTTGGTTGGTAGTTATTTAGTTATAAAAGTCATGCCTATCCATAAAGATTCTGACCGTATCAAAAAAGTAGTGATCCGGCTCTGATACGGCTCCGGACGTAACAGAAAAAGTACTGATCCGGCTCCGATCCGGTCCGGCCAAAATTGTAAAAATCCGGCCGGATATCCAATCCGGCTCCGGTCCATGCTCCGCACTAGTGTATAATCATAACAACTGGAGTCAATAGTGCAAATAGGCATAACCTACTTGAGTTCTTCAAAAAAGTAGAAGTACTTCGTTACTGACCATTGCTGATACCATTACACCATTCAGGATTTGAGCCTGTGGTACTTGGGAATGAGACGGCAAACACACTGTGCAAAAAATGCTCGCCGGGAACATTCTCCAATGTTTCGTCACCGACTGACATTTGCAGACCTCATTCCGGGTAAGAAAATGTGGTTTTGTCACCTGAAATATAATTTCATCTACACTAAATCTGGAACAGCTGCCAGACGACGAAAGGTTGGAAGAAGTGGGTACCAAAACGACTGATACCGTTTGTTCTAAAGTAGAAAAGCTAAGAGACCGGGGTAAGAAATTCTAGTTGTTCTTCTGTTATCAGTAAGGCGGATTTTTTACCTAAAATACGGCAGGTGACCAAAATTTTGACATTTTTTCACCTTAAATTTTGCCCTCATATATGTAAATTGGGTGTTTTCACATATAATGTTAGAATTGTAGCCTACTACTTATCTTCATTTGTGTTTGTAACTGTCTGTGGTTACGAAGCAGTTTGGCCCGAAAAACTTTTTGACTTAAAAAGTTTTACATGTTTTCAGCGAGGTTCTCATACATAGTTCGTAGAGGCTACAGTTTGATTTTCTGGCGTGTTTGGCTGTTAAATAGAGCTGAAATGAAGGTTGAACCTGGCCGTATCGGTTGCAATTGTCCAGATGTTGTTGGTAAGTATTTCTACTTTTTCGGAGACCATTTCTCACAGAAACCGAGCATATTTTCCAAATTCGCACCTATTTAACCGGCTGGCACCGGCGTTTTTTTCCGAAAAATTTTGCCTCAGTTTACAAAACTCTAAAACACGACCTCAATGGCATGCGAAACGAACAAGCAATATATCGTTGGATTCAGAATTTCAACGCCTAACCAACTATGCCACAAAGCTAGACGAGAGCAAGGCAACCGAGCTTGTATATAATCAAGAAGATGAGATAACCTTGATGTAAAAATGGACAAGTTTTGGTTACTTCTTTATGGAGTCTACAATGTATATCTGATGCGAATAAGTACGTGTTATTCACTGCGGCACAGATGTTTTCTTTCAAACAAGCCATGAGTGACCGCTTTTGCTCAACTAATTCGATCGATACTATCAACACATGGTAAAGCGTTTCAACTTTAACACGCAGTCTGAGAGGGTAACGTGCGGGCCACATTACAATATATACTAGAATATGACTATCTGCCGATAAATGTGAGTGGGCTGGCTTGAGTGTTCCCCGTGGGCACAACTTTGGACAGCGCTGGGTTGATAGATATCATATTTCACATACAAGCTGAGTTGGTCGAAGTAGTTGATGTTTTACGAAGTAACACAATGAAATTGTACTCAATTAGATGTTGATGTACTTGTGTAAGTACGGTAGTTTCAAAGAGTAAATTTGGTTGAAGGGTCACATATTTTTACCAGTAAATAGAAAACTACTATCATAATCTCAGGAATCCTAGTGACTAACTCAAAATGACTAATGACACCAGCAAATACGTGCAATTTTTGATAATAAATCAGTTACCGTGATACAGGAGCTGTTTCGAACCCTCGTTATGGTAATAAGTGATGCAAACATTCAAAATACTCTCTACTTCATAAAATTCAATGTGTTGGAACTTGGAAGTTGTTTTACCTAAAAAGTGTACAGGTGGAAATATGAGAATTTTTTTATGTCTATAGGACCTGTTGGGTTACTGTTCGCTATAATATAAAGTCCAGAGTCTGCATATCTTTAGAGCTGACGGCCTGACGCCACACATTTACTTGCTCATTCAACAGCTTACTATAATATTATATTACTTCTTCAATCAGGAAGTAAACCAAACTGGACCATCATCGTCATCATCCCAGTGTCTGCCACGATACTGCTGATGGGAATTTGTTCTACAATTTTCTGCTATTGTAAAAGAAAACGTGAGTATTATTAGTGCAGGGGTCAGGAACCTATGGCTCGCAAGCTATATAAGGCTCTTTTGACGATGAAATATGGCTCTATGATAAATTTCTGATATGACACTCCAATCTCATCTTATTTATAAATATTATCGTAAGCTTTTGGGGATGTTTCCTGCCGGCCAGAATCAGTATTCTTTGGTAGCTGAGAATAGCACTGTGATCTCTCATTCTTTTCACTTCAAGGACAGTCACAAAACTGAAATCCCACATTCAATTCAATTGTCAAACTGTTTGTTGGTCACCATTTGTGATTTCAGAACCTCTACCGGTAATTTTATGGGTTTTGCTAACCTAATCAGCTGTCCACTGTTTAGTGATTTCAACAACTGGTGTATAGTTGGTGCTTAAATAAAACACTACTGGTATTCTACGTCAAGATTCAAGATGCATGAACAGTGAATATCTTTTCTAGGTCGTCCTTGTTGCGAACCAGATAGTCAAAGTGTCAATTACGAAGAAGGTCGGCCTTCTTCAAACAACAAAACCTCGCCACTCGAGGCACACGAAAGTAAGTGGAGTGATGATCATTTGCTGCATGCACTACGCAGTGTTGTAACCAAGTCGTAAGGTTCCGAGTCACAAGTCAATCTCACTTCTATAGTTTTGACTCGAGTCATTTTCAACTCAACACCGAGTCCAACTCGTCGAGTCGAGGGTCGAGTCCGAGTCATAGTATTGACTGTTCAGTGTTCAGTTTCGGGTTAAAGTCTTGTTAAATCCACTTTTTACAACTCTATTTGGTGATATCGAATGCTTCTCGTTCATAACATTCTAATTTTTCTCACTTTTTACAGTTTCTAGTCGCATTTTCAAGTACCAGTACTAATAGACGAAATACCAGTAGTGTCGTAAGTTTACTGTTCTTTGAAATTACAATGAAATGTCAGTCTTGGCGATCCCTGCCTCGTGTCATATGACTAGGTCCGAGTCATGCACAATGACTCGAGTGCAAGTCGAATGAATACACAGATTGACTCTGAAAGTCAATTCGACTCCTTTCCGTATTTTGAGAAAATGACTCGAGTCAAGTCGAGTCTTTACAACCCTGACGCTACGTCACAGTGAAGGTTATTTCAAAAGCACCAAATGTAACTCAAGTGTATCATGGAGAGGTGGTCTGTGACAACCTTACACATCTTAGCCATTATCGCAGATCAGGGGTTCTCAACCTTTACTAGCCTGCAGGACGTCACTCACTCTGATCTGCAAGCCTTCGGGAGCCCTCAATGTTCCCTGAGTCATAAAACAAAAAGCTACTACCATACACACAGGGTTGTAAGGGCTCGAGTCGCGATTTTTCGGTGACTCGAGTCATTTTCTCAAATGTGTAAAATGACCAGACTCTAATCAATTTTTGTATTGAATCGGCTTGTACTCGAGTCATTGTGCATGACTCGAACCAAGTCATATGACTCGAGACTTGAAGAATAGTAAAGTTACCACACTATTGGTATTTCGTCTGTCGGTCCTGATACTTTGAAAATAGAGCCAGAAAATGTTAAGACTGAGGAAAATTAGTATATTGTGAATGCGAGCCATTCCATATCACTCGAGTAGAGTTAAAATAAAGTGGGTTAAACCGGATTGAACTGAAAACCGAACAATGAACATTATGACTTGGACTCGGACTCGAGTCAAACCACTATGACTCAGACTCGACCCTCTAACAACTGACTTGGACTCGGACTTGACTCTGTGGTGAATTGGAAATGACTCGACTTGACCCGAGTCCAAACTATAAAAGCGAGATTGACTTGTGGTTGGTAACCTTGTGACTTGGTTACAACCCTGATGCGGGGCTTCACTTTTGAAAAGTGTATCATATCGTTCGCAACAGCGTGATACCAATTGCTTGATTACAAATGATCTTATATGTATATTGGAGATTGTGTTCCACAGAACCAGGGTTACCTTATTTTGGAATCGGGAGGGGAGGACACTTTTTCAAAATTTTCAGACTTAGAATACTGGAGGGAAATCTGCAAAAATGGTAAATTTTCCACAACATTGTGGTTGGTTGACTAAAAAAAGGTTGTCACTTTCGTTCGAACCATGAATTTCCTATTTATCGTCATTTATGCCTATTTTCACTTGAATCTATCCACTATCTTAGCTCGGATGACAAATCCTCCTAAAGGAAGAAGCATGGTTACCCTACATAGAACACCAGTTAAGAACCGCTATCGCAGATGCGTATTTGGAGTTGGACACGATACAACATCATATGTTATGGATATGTTTATTGTAGATCCAAATCCAAATAAAATCATTTTCAACCCCTTCTTTCGTCGACCCTGAGTGACGAACGCTGTGAATTTATCCCAGCATTACCTACAATATTTACCAGGCCCTGGGAAGATGCCAGTACCATCTTTGGATCCATTGCTACCAAGCAAACCAGAGGCTCCGCCCAGCGCTGACAGCACAGAAACGCAATGCCTTATTGAGAATGAACAGAATGCACCACTTGAAAGCGGAACTGCTACTGACGTAGATGGACCAGTGAGTATTCCGCCCAAGTCTCTGTTGCTCGATTCAATTTAATAACGAATAAATATTTCTATGGCCCTCTTCGTGAAACCTGTAACCTGAGTCTAGAATTTCGAATCGTTATCAACGATATCACATTTTCATCTATAAAGCCGATATCAAAATGTGACATTTTGAACCTACTTATGGGTAGTTTGAACATTATATCCCATAGAAACTTCGGTTATTTACAACCAAACTCTTGCTCAGTGGTCGGGAACCTTTTTCGTCAGAAGAGCCATGTTGGCCCTATATTTTCCATTTTAACTCACAACGAGCCATACATGTCAAGCAATCGTTGTAACCAATTGAAAATTCGTGACGTCATGGTAGTACTAATTCGAACTCACTACATGGGATTGGTCGTGGGCGCAATATCCTCTCTGTAAAAACTCGTAGGCTAATAATCATACTGTGATAACGCAATTTATCATAAATAGCTCAGAATTTATACTAACAGATATTAATCTAATATAACTATAGCACTGATTCCAAAAATCCAAATATTGATCGACTTCTCAATCCTCAAAGTATTCGGCGGTAACATAAATGTTGCACTACGCGCCTACATTTTAACAGCAGTACTGGAAAGCTACTCAGTGAGTATTACTCACCAATGAAGAATGTGGATAGCGAAGCGTTCTTTGTAATTTGGATTTGTAGTCGGAATGTCACTTCCCAGGCAGTTCATTTCTCGGCGGAGATCATGAATACAATGTTTATTCAAAAGACGTCTCCATGTCTGCTTATCTCTATGATCGACCAATGTATGGTGCAATCCAGGATTACGCAGCGTGCAATGTGGCGTGGGGTACATCGAATTTGCGTGGGATATTGGTCGCTGGCGCCGCAGCTACTTAAATTTGAGGATTTTGTAAAGGGGTACGAGCATTTAACCCTGGATACGCCACTGTCTAGACCTCTCAAATACATGTTTATGCTGCCACGAGAATAATTATTCTGTCCGTTATGAAAATTTACTAACAAGTTGATACAATTTCGGTAGAATTAAGAACAAAATTAAAAATATGTCAAAGAGCCATACGTAACACCCAAAAGAGCCATATATGGCTCGCGAGCCATAGGTTTCCGACCACTGCTCTAGCTAATGAAAAAAACAGTAGCCTACTTTCAATCCAACGTTCATATATTGATGTGTGGAAAGCAAAGTTTTTCACTCAAAGGGAATTACTATAGTCCTAAACAATCAAACAGTACCAAAGACCCTCTCACTTGGAGCAGTTATTGAAATAATGAATTGAGTTGACAGGCCGACAAATATCCATTAGAGTGGGCTTGTACTGAAATTTACATGGAGATGGATGTTAGTTGGGATCAATCACAATCACAGTCATATCTAGGTCTGTTTATGACTCCATTCTGTAAGAGATATAATCAACATTTATTGATTCAATTGCTAAAAATTTATGAGCAATCTGTGTTTATGAAGGTATACTATTTATTTTCATTTTCATTGGACAATGATAAATACCATAGACCGGAGTTTTTGAACTCTCTCAGGGTATGCTTTTCGTGGGCCAGGGCAAGTTCCAGTTCTAGGGATATAGATAAGCTGAAAGCATTGTAAGTATTTTTAATGAAATGTTGTACCCAACTGTTACCTTGTCAACTGTGGCTCGGTGACTGGTCATGGTCAACCAGTAGCCTGAAACCAGTGTTGGGATGACTCGAGTCATGACTTGACTCGAGTCAGACTCGAG
>KE605510.1:1791-13185 GCA_000444245.1 Botryllus schlosseri
CCCCCCCCCCCCCGAATTGGGGTTTTTCGGGTGCGGCAGTTACGGTCATGATAGTACGCACCCTGCATTCGCAGTACATGAATAGGTGTGTTTTAGTATTCGATTTCCTTCTGTTTTGCGATGTCACTGTCGAACAATCATGACATAGCGATCTATAATCATTATACACTTAACGGCATTATTCTCTAAACCAGTGGTTCCCAACCTTTTTGTCTTCATTCCCCACTTCAGATTTATTCCGAGCCTTCATCCCCCACCAGGACTGTAAACGCGCGAAGCGCGAAAAATTTATATATATCATGTTTGAATCGGTCAATATAATCAAGAATTGTATATATTTTGCTATCAATTATTTATCCCTTCTCTTCTCACGTAATCAGATTTACCGGTAGAGCTGAGTGAGGTGTGTTGGAAAAGGTAGGACCCCTAAATATGAATTGAACATCTTCGGGCAAACCCGTTGATATATTGACTTTTCATTACATGATGCTGTTTCGTGAACTCCTATGTCTGCTATGTCAAAAGATATTGAAATCGCCCAAACTAAAAGGCACACACGATTTCAAATTGGTATTGCTTTACTGGCAAATAATTTTTCTCTTGCGGGATGGCATTTGTCATGTGGGGTTCAGATCGCCAGGACAGGAACATTCGGCGCCAGCCATTTACCCGCCTATAAACATATATGTATAATTGTATATTGTATATATATCGAAGTTTTCGGTCACCACAAGGGCATTCCTTCTCGGCCAAGGTATTCTCGCTGCTTATCGTTCTGGCACGTACCTCTCGGAGTCGCATGTTACATCGCCTATAACTTAATATGTCTTGGTGGGTCGTGGCGCAGTAATGGCTGAAGCCGAAGTCCCCAGTTCTATAAATTCTACGTATTTTCGTGGGGGAAGGGTACCCAATAATCAAAATATTAGGCAATATTAAAAAAATCTGAATAAGTGACATAAATTTCCCAAAAAGTTAACTGATAAACGTAATTGCGCATGTGTCTCCGTGAATATGAAGACTGTGCTGTAGATAATTTTGAACAAACGCGTCTATTCCCCACCAGAAACCATTGAATTCCCAACCAGTGGGGAATTCCCCACCATTGCTCTAAAGCAGTGGTTCTCAACCTTTTTTGACACGCACCCCCCTTGGACATGGTCAAAAAAATCGCGCCCCCCCTCACATTTACCGTCATGTCAAAAAGAGTACATCATCTGATACAGAGGTGGGCAACGTTTTTGATAATCATGGCCGCATTTTGATTGCTTATGTAGCGTAAGGCCGCATTCCAGGGCATAGCCGCAATGAGCGATCTGGACGCAAAATTCCTATGCTTAACTGTCCATATTCATTCCCGGTGAACTCCGGACTAATTCTACTTACACAATGGCCTATTGTGCGCACCGAAATAGCGAGTGCCAATGTTATGAATAGTTGCCGGGAGGTGCAGATTGTCGCGCGGTGCGCGAAAATTTTTCAGGGCCGCGAACGAATTGTTATTTCTTGCCAATTCCCATTCCGGCTCAGATTAAGAAGGGCGCTGCATTAAAATCGAAAAATGAGTTCTTGTTGAATTGCGCGGAGGGCGAAGAAAATTTCAAGATTAATTAAAATCTCTCGAAAATGCGGGAGTGAATTCGTAATTGCAATTTGCATGTCTACGGCCGCCAACACATACTAATTGAATTAGGCGTCGACGGCCGCTCAAATTCCCTTCTACGACCGCAGGCTGCCCACCCCTGATCTAATAGTATACATAAGGTATATCTTACGCCAATTTTGAATCTGCATTCCAGTTGTTGAGTCTTTTACATTGCTGACAAATTTCTCCAAACTTGTTTGAAAATAACAATAAAACATTGAACAAGACATCCAATAATTAAAGGGGCACTGCGCTCTAAAAATGATGTGGTCTTAAATTGAAGGTAAAAACGAACAAAAATTTTTGGCCGCGGCCATTTCCTTCAGAACGCCACCGTAATGGAGCTGCAATTTATTGAAATTTCTACAAGACCAGCTGCCGCGGCTGCTTAACCCGTTACATGGCACGATATCTTCACCGTCTTACTTGCTCGACGCGATTAGGCAGTCACGCAGAGAACGAATTTTAGATAGATTGTCAGCCGATGTTATGAAGGAAATGTGTCTAAGTTTCGTTCTCTGCGTGACTGCCTTATCGCGTCGAGCAAGTGCGATGATGAAGACATCGTGCCATGTAACGGGTTAAGCAGCCGCGGCAGCTGGTCTTGTAGAAATTTCAATAAATTGCAGCTCCATTACGGTGGCGTTCTGAAGGAAATGGCTGCGGCCAAAAATTTTTGTTCGTTTTTACCTTCAATTTGAGACCACATCATTTTTAGAGCGCAGTGCCCCTTAAATTTCAAGGTAGGTCGCCCTGAGACTAATCCTGATGCTGGTAGTGAGTACAGAGAGCAAGGCGTCGTTATGTCCTGCCAGACTAAATTTAATCAGTTTTGGAAATTAATTAAATTGTGTTGATTTATAGCCTAATTGAGGGCGAAACCGGGCAACCTATGTTGCTTCTAAGTCTGTCTTAGGCAGTGCAGTTCGCAAGCTACTAACAACAGCTGCCCAGCGCGACAAGCTTTAGGCTACTGTCAAAGCTACGAAGCAATGAATGACTTACACGTGGGAATTGCTCTCTATATCTCTAAAGAATTTCAAAAATTTGCCCAAATAAAGTTGAAATCAGACGATACTCCGTTGAGCGTGGTAGCTAGAGTAGCAAGCTTTCTTGAATATGGAATAAATTTCATCTTCATTAATCGTCTTCTCATAATGGATGTGAAACACATGTTTAGACACGTACAATTTATACTGACTTTGTCAATTTCTCGCGCCCCCCCTGAGAGCCTCCCGCGCCCCCCAGGTTGAGAACCCCTGCTCTAAAGTGTCTAAACGATAATAGAAAGCAGCCGAAGCCTGCGAGGCCCGCCTCGCGATTGTTCAGGCCAGCGACATGTTGCGCACGGATGCGATTGCTCAGGTCAACGATTATGTCGTGCGCATCCGGCCTGTTGTAGATGTGTTTAGCCCAGCGATGACAACTTGCGCACACGACGTGTTGTCTATGCGACTGTTCGGCCCTGTCGCAGACGCGATGAAGGAATGAGGATTGCCGCGTGCGCGAGTGCAGCAATCAATGAACTAATTTCGCTGGTGTACAAACGGCGAACCAACTCGGCAGGAGATCGTTTGTTGTTGTGCAGTGCAGACGCTAATTAGCAACACGCTAATTGGCAGCGAGTAACACTTATAATACGAATTACGGGCATGATGGCTGAATGTGATAAATGCGAATAAAACAAACATGAAGAAAGGTCAAGGCTTGTTGTGCCCATGCTTAATACGCACCCCTGATTTTAGGACAAAAACCAGGAAAATTAGGACTAGATGGTTAATTAGTTCTGATTTCGTGTCACACCAAAGTTTCATTTGCCATTCCTATCAGGCGATGTCTTCGATCCTAGCTGGATACAAATTGATGAAGAACAGAGATCACAAATGAAATTGATGAAAATTTTCACAACTTATAAACGGCTAGATGAACCCATGCATTTTTTCACGGCTTGCTGTACCCTTGCATAATAAACACCCCCGATTTTAGGACAAAAAGTCAGGAAAATTTTGCGCATTATACATGTATAATTACGATATTTAGCGTATAATTTCAAACTGTATGATTTCAAAATTTGAGAAAAACCTCGCGGCACCCATGTGAGACGTGGATGGCACACCGGTTGAGAACCGCTGTCTTGAGGGATGGGGATGATTATAAGTGGAGCTTAACAAGGTGTGCCAAGTCAAAAAAGTATGGGAACCTTCGGCTCGGTTTACCATATTCCAAACTTACGCTGTAATTCTAATTCTAATCTAATTTAAAATAAAATTGTGTAGCTCTAATTCCAATTCCTCTCTAATTTGGTAAAACATTCGCAGCTTCAATTCTAGTTCTAATCCGGTTGAGACAAGCTGAAAATTCTCTATTTCTCAAATTCTGCTCTCTTAATCTTGCTTTTTTTCCAGTGCGGCATCTGATACCCCAGTCATAATATCACCCTACATGAGCAGGGAACTGTGTTCCAGCACGGATGAGGAGCGTCCGCTCATCTACGAGGCTGTCGAGGACGCAAGTCCCACCAATGATCAGATTATTCCGGACTCTCCTTATGACGTGAGTTTGTCAATGCAATTTCGCTTCTTTTACTACAATATTGTTTATTTAATTAGAACAAAATGCTGATTCGGGTTCAACCGTTGGAACAAGACAAGTTCATTCGTAAGTAAAATCTCATTGCCGGATGTTCGACCTCATACGTTGGATGGTCGGCGAAGATTTCATTTCATTTCAAGAATTCAGCGAATCATCTGGATCAGACCACTGTGAAAACACGGTCTTCAAGATTGGTGGGTGTACAGTCGACCCAAGATCCACGGACACCTTGAAAAATGGAAACTGGCTTGATGATAAGGTATTGGATATTGATATTATATTATAATTCTATCACTGTCATCATTCCTTACAGGTTATGGACAGTGTTATGTTCATTTTGTCATCCGATAAGACAGGCGGGTAATAGTGGTACGACTCATTAGCTGTTTTGTTAGTTGAAACCTCTGATTCTTCCAGAACTCCTTTCGGTCAATTTCATATCTTTTTTCAACGAGTTGGTTCATCGATAAGAGGGACGTTACCGGCGATATTAAGGTTTTGAATAAAGGTTCGCTGGTTACATCATTGAATGTTTCTACATCACCAAATAGCGAAAAGAATCACTGGACATTCTTGGTAAGTCTGGGTCCCCTAATGATTGCATCGAAATAATAGTATCCACGAAAACCAACTATCTCGTGACAGGCCATTGATTCCGCATCAAATCCGATCGAGATAACTATTTACGACCCTATGGGAAAAGAGTGCGATTACAAGCCAAAAATTGAAAGGAGATTCAGGTTTGTTTCACTTATGTGTAGACAGGTGAAGATATCCTCCTCAAATCCGATCAAGATAACGGTTTACGACCCTCTGGGAAAATGATGTATTCCACGAGTATGACTATGCTATATTTTTCCATAGCAATGATATTTATCTTTTGTTCTACGAATTTCAATTTTTGGCAATGATGAGTTAACAAAGACCTACGTAAAGAGTACATATCTACGGAAATATTGATGTATTTGTATATGTTATATGTGTTACACGAGGAAATAACTTCTAGCTATATATTCTGTGTCATGAAAACTCATCGAACTCGTCGGAAATTACTCAGACGGAAACCAAACTTGGACGATAAAAACTGATGACCATAACATACAGCAGGACGGATGTAATTGCGGAGTGCTGGTCTTGAAAGTAAACCAAATCAATTTCAAAGATGATTCAGAATTAATCCAAGTATCTTCATTTATTGATGATTGACTATGCTCCGTATCAACCATATGCAGTTCGCGCAACATTATTTACAAGGCGGCAATTACATGTTTGCCTATGACCGAGAGGCCTGCAGGAACTACCGGAAAAATTTCACTAAAATGATTCTCTCGTGGGAGGTAACGGCATGGTTAATTCGAGGCTCTTCTATTTTTCCAGTCGAACGAAAAGATCAAGGGTAAGTTTCAAAAAGTTGACTTATTACATACCGCACTTACGACCTGTGAGTGACTTGCCAAAGTAGGTTGGTTACGATTGATTGACCTAATTCTGATCCAAAAGTTGATTTGTCGCCGGACTTGAGCAAGTCAGTATGTGCTTGACTTGAGACCTATTTATGTCTAGTCCTGCACGGTTACTCGTGTCGAAACATGTCTGACTGTGGCAATTGAAGTAATAAATTGATTCGTAGTAGGCTTACAGCTACTTCATGCAAAAGTGCAGAGAGTGTGAGGAGTAACAGTATTATAGCCTATATGAAGAGATAAAGTAATATGCTGCAGCTGGGGCTGGGACCAACTGCAATAGCTTGTGCAGAACTAGAATCGGGAAAAAAAGTTTTCGGGAAAAAAGTTTTCGAGGGGAACTTTGTATTTTTACAGCTACCTGGTGATATTGAGCAGAGTGTAAAACGTTTTTCGATACTTGCTACCGATATTGTCATATTAACAAGTTACACAGCAGTAGCCAACACCCCAATAGCACGGATTGGGTTTTTATGATGCAATAAACAAACATTTAATCAAGAACCGCATACGCCTGTGTGATTTTTTACATTAGATTGGTTGAATAACCATCATTGGCTGACTACCTACTCTACATGTATTGTAGTGTATTTCGTTCTTGATGTTGCGTGATTGCGGGTCAAGCTCACAGCAGAGAGTCACTAAAACGTCGAGCAAAGTTTTGTAACAAAGCAAGTAAAATTTGTGAGGTTTTCAAGGCGCATGCTCGTTCAGTGTTGATTTTTTTTTATACTGCAAACATCATGCATTTAGTGGTCCGCAGTTGAAGTGCAATACATTTCAACCAAATATGCTATAATGTGCAATACATTTCAACCAAAGATGTTGGGATCATTGCTTTGTTTTTCAACCAAAGATGTTGGGATCATTGCTTTGTTTTTAGTTCTGGGTTATAGTGATATGCTGACAGTGTTTATAGCCATTCTTGGTATTGTTAACTTCCTATTTGGTATATCATGCCGACAGGATGCTTCAATAAAGTCTCTATACAGTAGTTGGTGTATCGTGCGCGACTCTTGAATCACCCGCATACATGAGGTAGTCTGTATGTTACAGAGGAGCAGCCGATCAACTTAGAGGCCACATGGGGTTTGCAAGTGGGTCACTTGAGTGGTAATGACGTTATTTTAATCGCATCGACGAGTGATGCTTGAAATATCAAAACAGTCGTTACTCCCGCCTACTCCACGTCCCATCTTCGTTGACGCCGAAAAACCTAGCTGATAACTATGTTTTCTACTTGTTGTTTTCCACTACAATCATGATATGAACAAGATTATTTGCCTCTACAAATATCGATATTATGAGTATCTCATCATTCTCGTTAATTTCGAGGATAAGAAACGTTTCAGAGTACGAGCAAACACACATTGCCGTTGTACCTTGCCCACCAGACTTACTACGAATATATGTTTGTAAGGGGTAAAGCGGTCGTCCACGTTTTAGCTTCCTGAAGAATCATGTAAACAGGGCCCTTTTACGAGTCAGCTCGGGGATGAGGCGTGACGTCACCAGAGACGATTTGAACGCCAAGCCGAGTCGAACATGTAACCAGACCTATTGTCTCCGGCTTCAGCAGCTGTCGACTGAAACAGGCCAGGGGACATTCCTAGTCGACCAGTTCTAGGACTCCAATTACCGTGGAAGGAAGTCGGTTCCAAAGAGTGGTCGAGCGACGTCGGCCATGACAAAGGTTCATTTGAATGTCCGCGGGGAAGCTGAGCGTCAAGTTTTTGTGACCTTACGTGGTTATTGTGTTGCCGTTAGCCTTAGCCACTTGTAACGGAGCGTGATTATCGTTGAATCGACGTTCGTAATTTGTAGGCGGTATAAAACACTCAACTTCCGCGTCGGTGTCTATTAAGAAATTTTTTCGGGAGACAATATAATGAACTAAAAAGAAGCTGGGATGTTGACCATTTGATTCATACATCAAGGGCAACCGACCGCCAGTGTCCCTGATAGGAACAAGGAGAGCATTAGCGTGCTTCGTCGCAGAACGTATTGTGATAGTAGCACATCCACGCAGAAGTACTGCTGCTATCTGTTAAGTTAATCGCATATTCTGCGTCTGTGCTACGTGCGAGCCATGGCAAGTCTGCGTTCTTGCAACGTGCGAGCCATAGCAAGTCTGCTCGGTTGGCAAAGTCCCTAGGATCTGTGATATTTTGCTCGACGAGTACGAGTCGTATGTATAACCTCGTGCATATGCTGCAAGACATGTTCGACGTCCATGAGCGCGGGAGTCTTTGGATTGCTCGAACGCGGCATGCTGATTAGTCGCTCAGCGCGCTCTCGTTGTGGAATGTCGAAAATGTCAAGAAGGCGTTGATCAAGTGCTGTGTAACTGTTCTCCTCTAGAGGTTGCTCTGAAATGTCGACGAAACGACTTGCTGTTTCTTGGTCTAATGTGGAGATCACGTAGTAGAACTTCGTACGGTCTGCTGTGATTCCTCGACTCTGGAATTGTACGTTGACCTGGCAAAACCAGGTGCGCGGCACAAAATGAAGGAAGCTTGATAGCCACTGCGTTCTCCGCTGGTGTATCTAAACCTGTCTGATTGTAGGGATTCTGCTGCGTAAACTATTCAGAATTCTCTGGCTCGCGAGGCAAGAAGCGAGTAACAAGTTATTGTAAGCAGCACTTGAGCTAACTGAACATAGGTGTATGAAACGCCCAACAGTGGCCAACACAGCTGTATGAAACGCCTTTATATATAAAGCGAGAGAGCACTGTACGCTTCGATGAACACATTGGTGGTGCCGCATGGTGTCGCCACATTATATTTTTTCGATCGCCAGTGCCAGTACTTCAAACGAATCGTAAATTGATGAGATTTTCCCAGAAATAGCGAAATGCAGAATGCTCCGACACGTGGATATCTTACCTTCACACCACCGTGGATGATTAAATTCTGACAGTCGCAAGGCGATAAATATGACAATTTACCATACCACTGCCATACCAATTCCACCAACGAATACCAAGAAAACAGGTCAACTGCATCTTCATAGACAACTTTGCAGAATCATGTTCAGAATTTTTTTCATACCGAAATTACCGACTTTCCGTGTTTCAACTCAATCGGAATTTGTCGTAATCTTGTCTCAAAGTCCCAATATTGGTATGTTTACAGAAAAAACAGAATGTGCATTGTGACGTCAGGTACATGACACATTTTCTCGTCACCGGTCACAGCGGCTGTTAGTGTTCTCGCAGTTTTCATTCTAGTGGGCAGTGTTCTCGCAGTTTTCATTCTAGTGGGCAATCTCCTGAAATTTGGTACACGCACAGATGAGCTAATTTCGAACAGGATGAACTTTATTTTATGAAAATTGGACGTGGGGGTCAAAAGTTACGTCACTTTGAAAATTGACAATTTTCTGATCATTTCGGGTTTACACCTTCAGGTTTCATCAATGCAATATTAAAGAAGTTGAAGCTAGATGTTAGACCAGTGGTTCTCAACCTTTTTCATCTCGCGGACCGATGAAATTTCAGAAAATGTCTGGCGGACCGGTCCAGAAAATGTCTGGCGGAACGGTCGACTTTCAAAAATTGAAACGAAGCCAAAATGCAAAGTATGCAACCGTGTTTGCAGTTATATGGTGCTATAGAGAGTGACATTCAGAGGGTGATTGTCATTTAGAGAGTTTTGATCGTAACTTTATTCATCTTCACGATGGCATCCATGTGATTTTATGGTTGTGAGTCGAGGTAAAATTGCCTTGTCCAGATAAACGTGCTAATGCCGAGAGTCGTTTACAGTCGCGCCAACGGCCATGGATTCAACCGACCACGCCAACTCGAATAATATTCTTCTGTCGGACAATATCGAGAGAAGAAGCATTTCGGAGCCGAACCAAACACCTTACCGTGCTGCCTTGCTCAGTGTTCACTACCACCAGACGCGGCTTATCTTACGAATACAACGCGCCGCACGAATACACCTTACACCAGCTATACCGGCCATCCGCAAATCCGGGCCGAAAAGCACTTCGTCAGCCAAACCTAAAAACGCTGGTCTACCGGGGACAACGTGAGGTTGTTCATACGCTGGTCTACCGGGGACAACGTGAGGTTGTTCATGTGTCGGAGTCAACATCAGTTATGAGCAGCGGGTGTTTTACTTTTTTCGGTGTGTTTTTCTCGGTGTATTTTTTCTTAATGAGTGGACAGCTCAGTACATAAACACTTCTTGAATGAACTGAACAGCAGTGGGTGTTTCTATTTATTCGATGTGTTTCTTTCATCTCGGTGTTGACTTTTTTTCTGGCAAAAGGCAAAAGAATAGGAAACAAAGTGGGTTGATCATGTGTCGGAGTCAACAGCAGTTATGAACTGAGCAGCGGTTCAGACCACGCTGACGAGGTTCCGCCGGTAGTTGCTAGCAGTCCTGGTGCACCGACACTTCAGGACTCCTCTCGTGATGTGAGTTTCTCAATGCAAGTGCGCTTCTTTTACGCCAATTCTGTTCCATAAGACTAATTAGTAGTGCATTTTTTTCGGTGTGTTTTTATCGGTGTATTTTTTTCGGTGTGTTTTTTTCGGTGTATTTTTTCGTAATGAGTGGACAGCTCAGTACATAAACACTTCTTGAATGAATTGAACAGCAGTAGGTGTTTCTATTTTTTCGGTGTGTTTTTCTTTCATCTCGGGTTGACTTTTTTTGACTTTTTTTCTGGCAAAAGGCAAAAGAATAGGAAGCAAAGTGGGTTGTTCATGTGTCGGAGTCAACATCAGTTATGAACTGAGCAGCGGTTCAGACCACGCTGACGAGGTTCGACAGGAAGTTGGCAGTCCTGGTATCCGGACACTTCGGGACTCCTCTTGTCGTTCTGGCAAAGGCCAAAGGAATGAACAACGTGAGGTTATTGTGTCTGATTCAATATCAGGTATGTCGGTCTTTCCGAGGTCACAAAATTTTCGAACGCGATCAAGGCATGCCGAGTGAAAGTATTGCTTGCCGGGAATTTATACTGGCTCATAGGTTAAAGCGAGTTAAAGGTATCCAATTACGGTACTGGGGCTAGATACGATCACTGATTTTTTATACTGGGGCTAGATACGATCACTGATTTTTTAAAGATACAGTTAGCTAGAAAATCTCTAGCCATTCCAAATTGCGTTAGTGTTAGAAATATAGCTACACAGGTGTTTGTGAATTATATTGGAATTAGAATGAATTCGCGAAAACTTGCAAATTGACTCGCGTTAAGCTCATATCAGAACAGTGGTTCTCGACCTTTTTGACTTCGCGGCAAACTTTGAAAAATCGTTCGCGGGTTATCGTGTACTTACTATGCTACTTTCATCAATTTTACGAAAAAAATCAACGAAAATTCGCCACCGTACTAGCACCAAACGAATATTTCGTTAATTCGTTAGAAAAATTCACTAAACACAAACTTTGCTGACCATCGAAATCAGACGACGGGCTTCTTCAGGGGGTAAGCGCTCAGAAGTTTGGTTTATCACGCTATGGGTGCGCAAGACAGTTTTGGAGGGGGCTAAAGAAGTGCTGTTACTGCCCCCCCTCTTACCAATTATCTCTATTTCAGTCCTTACAGTACGAGGTTGGGGGGGGGGCTGGAGCACGATAAATTTTGAAAGGGGCGCTTGAGAAAATGGTTGAGAACTACTGCTCTAGACTACCCAAGGATGAGGAAGATTCCATGTAAGCAGTCCATGAA